>JASFAX010002495.1:0-45717 GCA_030737875.1 Allium sativum
TCTAAATCACATCCATATCATTTGTAATATTTTATAACGATTTATCGCTATTTTTATTTATTTTAAAATAGCCAATATATTCAAAACGACGCTTCGGGCCATAGCGCGACCGTGGCACTGTTTTTCTTCAGATTTGATTTACACATATCTGAAAATCTAACCGTTGGATCTTCACAAAATTTACATCATTAGAAAGATCTTTTCAAAACTAATCCAACGGTTCCAGTTTCGGGAAATTCCGACGGTCGGATCTCCCGGTATCATCGTTTGATGTTTCGATTTCAAAATACAAACTGCAGCGTCGTTATTCGATTAAATATATATATATATATATATATATATATATATATATATATCATTTCTGGCGCTGTTTTTTTCCAGATTTGAATTAAACATTCCAGACAATCCAACCGTTGGATTTTTACAAAGTTGGTGTCGTTGGAAAGATTTTTCCAAAGCGAACCCAACGGTTGTGATTTCAGGAAAATCCGATGGTCGGATCTCCCGTACTAATCGTTTGAAATCACGGTTTCAAAATACGAACTGCAGCGTCGTTATTCGATATATTTCAATTCTATTTAAATATATATATATATCGATTCTTCGATTTCAAAACTATATTCTTTTCATACATTTGATAAAAATGATATTTTTATCTAACTGTCTTCTATTTCAACACTTCACTATATTTAGCAATTCATGTATATAATAAAAATGTGATTTTTATTGTAAAACAATTTATTTCAAAACACTATTATTTTATATAGTTCATATAGGTAATAAAAATAGGATTTTTATTATAAAACAATTTCTTTCAAAACGGGATTATTTTATACATTTCATATAGATGATAAAAATGTGATATTTATATTTAAAACACGAACACCATTCAACACATGAATTTCAAATCAAGAATGAATTTCGATTCAACACATGAAGGTTTTCTATAGTTTATATATATAGATAAAAATGTGATTTTTATATTTAAAACACGAACACCATTCAACACATGAATTTCAAATCAACGAATGAATTTCGATTCAACACATGAAGGTTTTCTATAGTTTATATATATAGATAAAAATGTGATTTTTATATTTAAAACACGAATACCATTCAACACATGAATTTCAAATCAACGAATGAATTTCAATTCAACACATGAAGTTTTTCTATTCAATGAATAAATATAGTTTCAGCAAATGAAAATAATTCAAACAAATGAATATTATTCAAAATTTCGGCAGCATAACGGCAGGGTAGTTAAAACCGGGACCGTCCCTAGTACGGCTCCTCGCTCTACCTTAAAACCTCGCGGTTTTTGACAATGGGGATCATGCATCTAGTTCGCATGCAGGCGGCATGTATATATTTATTTCATTTCCACAAACTAATCCTATGTGGTTTCAACCAAATATTTCTCAACCACAAATGGGTATTTTTCAAACACAATCAATCAATATCAACCGCAAACAATCCCAATCAACCATTCACTATCAATCAATTTTCACACCAATGACAACCAATAAATATCGTCCATGGTTTGTGGACGAGGGGCGTATATATATATTTATATATAGCAATTCACTTCTGTTTCAACACATATTTAATTTTTACAACGCATATATAACTAGTACATCGAACATACAACTTATACAACGCTTATACAAGAGGTGTACAACGCTTATATAACTCATACATCGACTATATAATTTATACATCGTCGTTTTCCATATCGTTTATAAATTAGAAATCTCACATTGGGTTCCACTCCACCAAAAATAGCAGGAGGCTCAGAAAAATATGCGGTCTCTTTTAAAATGTAGAAGACGTCCACACGAGTCTAATGTCTCTTGTTTCACTGAATTTCGTCAAGAAACGAAAAAGATATGATTTTTCAAAGTTTGCAACGGTTTAAAGGTGTTAAAACAGTTGAAAATAAAACAAGCTGATACCTCTCTGAATTCTTCAAAACTAGGTTTTGAATTTTCTTTTAATCCGTTGATTGTCGCTTCGATCGGCCAGCGCCACCTTGTCGGGCTAGGAGAGGCGCGCGTGCGCCAGGGAGGGGGTCGAACTCGGTGGTCCCTAGGCAGCGGAATCCAGGCGCGAACGGCTGAACTTCTCGAGGGTGGTTCTCCTCCTACAGGCCACGAAAAAAATCCAATACTTATATGGATTTGAAGATCATGAGAAGTACTACAAAAACCTTAACTGTGGTGTTGGATTTCATTGAGCGGATCAAAAGAAAAAGAGGAGAGAAGGGGGGATCGGGTTTCCGTCGCTCGATTTGGGGGAGAGAGAGAAAAGCGGGGGGTTTCTTTCTGACGTGGACCAATAGTTTTTTGTTTTTTATTTATAAAGTTTTAAAAATCCGAAAACGCCCCTTGCCACATACGAACACCAATTCAAACCCAACGACTGTCGTCCCTAACGTTTTACCCCCTTTCCGAACATAATGGGATATGTTTCGTAGGCCCATTCGACTGTTTCAGTCAGTTTTCCTTCAAATTAAAATATATAACATTCAATATTTGATTTGAACGTATATTTCAATTTGCCAGGGCCACAAACTGATTCGAAAAATTCCAGAAAAATAAATCTGGCTATGTTTTGACGATACGGTCCCAACAAAACTAGTTTCGTCGAATTCTGAGACCGTTTGCAAAAAGGCCCATTTCTGGTCGATCCAATTTAACTATAATTGACCAAAACACGTTTTCCTTTGCCACGCACACATACTAGCTTCAAAAATTATAAAATTTGAAATCTAGCAATAACTTCACATCCCGGATCCAACAAAAGTGGTTTCGTCGAATTCCGAGGTCGTATGCAAAATGGCCAATTTCCCGGGCTATATAAATTCCATAGCGACCTTTCTGAAAATTCATTTGGCCATAACTTTTGCTTTCCGCTATGAAAATTCGATTTTTTAGATTTGTTAGAAAGGTATTCACTAACAGATTTAAATATTTTTTATTTCACTCAAATCCGTTTTGTTTTGCACCCGGTACAGTCCGACAAAGTTTGAATTCAATTTTTGAAACTGCAGCGCCTTTTCAAGCCTTGTTTATAATTAGAATTAATTATAATCGTTTTCAATTGTCGGTTCAAACTCACTTTTCATTGCTATAATTTAAAATATTTATTTTAAATATTAACAATCCATTATTTTAGCAAATTTAAAATTTTTAAATTGGTTCAGATTTTCTGGGTCGTTACAATCTCCCCCACTTAAAACTTTTCTTCCCCGAAAAGGAACAAAGTCGAAAGTGGTTTGATTAATCAACTCTACGTTCAATCTGGCTTCAATTCTCCAACTTTTCAATTTCTGAGAATTTTCAAATTCTTCAAAAATTTGGCTAACACCCAGAATTTTCGAAAAATTTCGCCATAACCTCCTTTATATGGGGAGAGGTTTGGAAATTTATTGGGCCGTATTAGGTACCCAATAAATCCTAATAAGCATACACATATTTAAAGTGATATATTCTGGTGTTTATAGGGGAGCGTGTATAGATAATAACTCCAGAGAATAAATTCTCGTCACCCTTTCAAAGCCTGAGGGAGTGTGTATTTTAAATGCTCCAGAGGATGAATCCTCGTCACCTCGTCCCGTGTGGGAAATAAATAGTCCATGTGTCGTATCTAATAACTAGAGAGACGTGATTATTGTCAACTCCAGACCCGTGTGGGTTTTTTATTAATCTGGCAATTTTATCGTTATACTTCAAATAGTCTATATTAGTCATCAGTTCAACCTGTAAAATATAGTCATCGCCATACAAGCCTCTCGCTCGTATGGTAAATCTTCCACCTCGTCACACAAGCTCCAAATGCTTATGTGGTATATGATGAAGTATGCCTATCTTCTGAAGTATGCCGTTTAATGTAGTTCAAAATTAATTGTTACTATCCCATGGCGATGTTTATTATTTCACACAGAACAACCAGCACTCCGCATCCAATGGCATTCACAGGAGTTGATATAATAATATTTCGCATCCAACTCATTAAGGTTTACCTATTTGTCGGGCACGCAAATAAAATATTTACTCAACAGCTATCCATTCACTTGTTCAAACATATATAATGTACATGTATATATTTCTATTTATTTTCTAATCAGTTCAATGTGTGATATAATCGAATAAATTCTACCATTCATTCTACTATTGATTAAATTAACTATCGTTCTAATAATTTAATTAATCAAATCTACTATCACACAACACAAACAACAATCAAATTGTCTTTAAACTTTTTAACTTTTCAAATATATATCTTTTATATATTCAAAAATTATATTTCTAAAACCAGACTATATATATAATCACAAATACGTTATTTAAAAACATATTACTCTCGACTCGTTCTGAGGCACTTCTGACCCCATCTCTAACGAGTTGTTCCGATTCTGCTATACTCATACTAGGATAATGCTGATCCTATCTGTACTGAGTTACTCGTCCTAGAACACTACTGGTTTCATCTCTGACGAGTTCGTTAATATGTTATATTCCAGCACTAAGCTTAACCAAAGCTCTGATACCACGTTATGACGACACCAAATCCCGTACATACGGAGACAAGGATAATCTTTGGAATATAACACAGAAACAGATAATAGCAGAACAGAAATAAATAAATACACCAGATAATGAACAATAGAATATACTGGATAAACGTAATCATCAGAGTTACACAGTATACAGGATCTTACTTAGTACAAATACAGTTCAACTATACATATATGTCTATAGTGGAAAAACAAACATAATGTAAAATAGGAGCTGAACAGCATAAAAAGAGATAAATGATAGAATCCACCTTCAGCTCCAGCTATCCAGAGAAAGTCAGCTAAACCTGAATACAAGGCTGCCCGTGTAGAAAAAGGGGCACTCGAGTTTGTAAGTGAAACAAACTACGAGTCAGTCATGGGACTGGTATGAGAAATCTACTCAACACATTTCAAATATGGCTAATCACAGGACCACGCCACTTTCGTGGAACGGGTTTACTCCTTTGGATTTCCAGTGCTTTAAAACAAATCTTTCTTTTAAACATCGCAATGCTTTTTTATAAAAATGGAGCCATTATAAGACTGAGTTCCCATCACACAATGCAAAGCAAACCGGAGGATAGAGTTTTACCTTATAACGGCCAAAATATGCTTGATACGAATAAAAAAAGGCATTTGATATTATTGCTAGTGTTATATGTTTTGAAAACAATTTCAAATCATAACTATCAATCATAGACGGCATTAATGCCCCATACCACTATGTCGCCATATATAGGTATACAATCAAAATCGCACAGTCATGTATTTGGAAATTGGATTTCCATCATGAACCAAAGCAAAAGATAGTCCTTACCGAATTCGAGACGCTCTAGCCCGCCCCTCAGGATCAAAGCTCGAGTGATCCTTGGATCGTCAGGACCGGTCCACCGATGTGGATTAAAATTCCTGAACAATGCGTTTCCCAGCCCTATGGGGCGTAAATGATCCAATGAATGACTCCATCGGACCCGGATCGTCTGATCTAACCGAGGCGCCTCGCAACAGCAACAACCACATAAGTCAAACTCGTCTGGGCGTGTAAATCCATTGATGCCACTTCTAACTAGAAAGAAAAGCATGTCCTCCCTGAGGTCCTTTCTCTCGTTTCTGGTTCATACCGGGGGTGAGGCTCGCGATTTCATGTTATACACAAAGCTATGCCACACAGGCGGTGCTTTGATCATCACCACAAGACTTTGCTTTTCAACAGAAGCCCTGATCATTTGCCTCTCGGGCATGCCACACTAGCAAATCATGCCATGCGACTGATGTCCATCGATATACAACCTCTGAGCTTGTGCGTTTCAGAGAAGGGAGTTAAGCAAAAGAATAAATTCTCCGCCGCCAAACAGATGTATATTTAACAGAGATCAATCAACATGGAATGAAATCCAATGTCAGACACACAGTCCATTTACAAGTCCGTTCTGGGTCTGAACGAAACCGGAGGCACTAAATACCTCGCAAACCAATCGATCACCACGTACGTCTGGACGATCACCACTCATTATCCATATTTCGAGATGCCTCCCAATCAGGACCTGGGTTACCATCCAAACGAGGTGAAGATCTCCGGTCTTCGACCACCGTCTTCATCTTCGATTTCTTATCGTCGATTCAGTTATTCAGAATGGGATAAACCCGGTCTTACTGAGCAACTCGCGTATATAATAAACAAGTGCAACACTAATATACACACGCATCATTTCAATTCATCAGTCACTAACCGTCAATCAGTAAGAGAACGATTTCCCAAATATTAACCCTGAAGGCCGAAACCAACATCAGATCAACACCCAGGAAACCATTCGACTTAGCCAACCTTCAGTTAATTTCTAAATCACATCCATATCGTTTATAATATTTTATAATGATTTATCGCTATTTTTATTTATTTTAAAATAGCCAATATATTCAAAACGACGCTTAGGGCCATAGCGCGACCGTGGCGCTGTTTTTCTTCAGATTTGATTTACACATATCTGAAAATCTAACCGTTGGATCTTCACAAAATTTACATCATTAGAAAGATCTTTTAAAAACTAATCCAACGGTTCCAGTTTCGGGAAATTTCGACGGTCGGATCTCCCGTTATCATCGTTTGAAGTTTCGATTTCAAAATACGAAGTGCAGCGTCGTTATTCGATTAAATATAATTATATTTACATATATATAAATATAATCGTTTCTGGGGCTGTTTTTCTTCAGATTTGAATTAAACATTCCAGACAATCCAACCGTTGGATTTTTACAAAGTTGGTGCCGTTGGAAAGATTTTTCCAAAGCGAACCCAATGGTTGTGATTTCAGGAAAATCCGATGGTCGGATCTCCCGTACAAATCGTTTGAAATCACGGTTTCAAAATACGAACTGCAGCATCGTTATTCGATATATTTCAATTCTATTTAAATATATATATCGATTCTTCGATTTCAAAACTATATTCTTTTCATACATTTGATAAAAATGATATTTTTATCTAACTGTCTTCTATTTCAACACTTCACTATATTTAGCCATTCATGTATATAATAAAAATGTGATTTTTATTGTAAAACAATTTATTTCAAAACACTATTATTTTATATAGTTCATATAGGTAATAAAAATAGGATTTTTATTATAAAACAATTTCTTTCAAAACGGGATTATTTTATACATTTCATATAGATGATAAAAATGTGATTTTTATATTTAAAACACGAACACCATTCAACACATGAATTTCAAATCAACGAATGAATTTCGATTCAACACATGAAGGTTTTCTATAGTTTATATATATAGATAAAAATGTGATTTTTATGTTTAAAACACGAACACCATTCAACACATGAATTTCAAATCAACGAATGAATTTCGATTCAACACATGAAGGTTTTCTATAGTTTATATATATAGATAAAAATGTGATTTTTATATTTAAAACACGAATACCATTCAACACATGGATTTCAAATGAACGAATGAATTTCGATTCAACACATGAAGGTTTTCAATTCAATGAATAAATATAGTTTCAGCAAATGAAAATAATTCAAACACATGAATATTATTCAAAATTTCGACAGCATAACGGCAGGGTAGTTAAAACCGGGACCGTCCCTAGTACGGCTCCTCGCTCTACCTTAAAACCTCGCGGTTTTTGACAATGGGGATCATGCATCTAGTTCGCACGCAGGCGGCATGTATATATTTATTTCATTTCCACAAACTAATCTATGTGGTTTCAACCAAATATTTCTCAACCACAAATGGGTATTTTTCAACTACAATCAATCAATATCAACCGCAAACAATCCCAATCAACCATTCGCTATCAATCAATTTTCACACCAATCACAACCAATAAATATCGTCCATGGTTTGTGGACGAGGGGCGTGTATATATATATATAGCAATTCACTTCTATTTCAAAACATATTTAATTTTTACAACGCATATATAACTTATACATCGAACGTACAACTTATACAATGCTTATACAAGAGGTGTACAATGCTTATATAACTCATACATCGACTATATAATTTATACATCGTCGTTTTCCATATCGTTTATAAATTAGAAATCTCACATTGGGTTCCACTCCACCAAAAATAGCAGGAGGCTCAGAAAAATATGCGGTCTCTTCTAAAATGTAGAAGACGTCCACACGAGTCCACTGTCTCTTGTTTCACTGAATTTCGTCAAGAAACGAAAAAGATATGATTTTTCAAAATTTGCAACGGTTTAAAGGTGTTAAAACAGTTGAAAATAAAACAAGCTGATACCTCTCTGAATTCTTCAAAACTAGTTTTGAATTTTCTTCAAATCCGTTGATTGTTGCTTCGATCGGCCAGCGCCACCTTGTCGGGCTAGGGGAGACGCGCGTGCGCCAGGGAGTGGGTCGAACTCGGTGGTCCCCAGGCGGTGGAATCCAGGCGCGAACGCCGAACTTCTTGAGGGTGGTTCTCCTCCTACAGGCCACGAAAAATCCAATACTTATATGGATTTGAAGATCATGAGAAGTACCACAAAAACCTTAACTGTGGTGTTGGATTTCATTGAGTGGATCAAAAGAAAAAGAGGAAAGAAGGAGGGATCGGGTTTCCGTCGCTCGATTTGGGGGAGAGAGAGAAAAGCGGGGGGTTTCTTTCTGACGTGGACCAATAGTTTTTTATTTTTATTTATAAAGTTTTAAAAATCCGAAAACACCCCTTGCCACATACGAACACCAATTCAAACCCAACGACTGTCGTCCCTAACGTTTTACCCCCTTTCCGAACACAATGGGATATGTTTCGTAGGCCCATTCGACTGTTTCAGTCAGTTTTCCTTCAAATTAAAATATATAACATTCAATATTTGATTTAAACGTACATTTCAATTTGCCAGGGCCACAAACTGATTCGAAAAATTCCAAAAAATAAATCTGGCTATATTTTGACGATACGGTCCCAACAAAACTAGTTTCGTCGAATTCTGAGACCGTTTGCAAAAAGGCCCATTTCTGGTCGATCCAATTTAACTGTAATTGACCAAAACACGTTTTCCTTTGCCATGCTCACATACTAGCTTCAAAAATTATGAAATTTGAAATCTAGCAATAACTTCACATCCCGGATCCAACAAAAGTGGTTTCATCGAATTCCGAGGTCGTATGCAAAATGGCGAATTTCCCGGGCTATATAAATTCCATAGCGACCTTTCTGAAAATTCATTTGGCCATAAATTTTGCTTTCCGCAATGAAAATTCAATTTTTTAAGATTCGTTAGAAAGGTATTCACTAACAGATTTAAATATTTTTGGTTTCACTCAAATCCGTTTTGTTTTGCACCCGGTACAGTCCGACAAAGTTTGAATTCAAATTTTGAAACTGTAGCGCCTTTTCAAGCCTTGTTTTTAATTAGAATTTAATTGTATTCGTTTTCAATTGTCGATTCAAACTCACTTTTCATTGCTATGATTTAAAATATTTATTTTAAATATTAACAATCCATTATTTTAGCCAATTTAAAATTTTTAAATTGGTTCAGATTTTCTGGGTCGTTACAATCTCCCCCACTTAAAACTTTTCATCCCGAAAAGGAACAAAGTCGAAGTGGTTTGATTAATCAACTCTACGTTCTATCTGGCTTCAATTCTCCAACTTTTCAATTTCTGAGAATTTTCAAATTCTTCAAAAATTTGGCTAACACCCAGAATTTTCGAAAAATTTCGCCATAACCTCCTTTGTGCGGGGAGAGGTTTGGAAATTTATTCGGCCGTATTAGGTACCCAATAAATCCTAATAAGCATACACATATTTATAGTGATATATTCTGGTGTTTACAGGGGAGCGTGTATAGATAATAACTCCAGAGAATAAATTCTCGTCACCCTGTCAAAGCCTGAGGGAGTGTGTATTTTAAATGCTCCAGAGGATGAATCCTCGTCACCTCGTCCCGTGTGGGAAATAAATAGTCCATGTGCCGTATCTAATAACTAGAGAGACGTGATTATTGTCAACTCCAGACCCGTGTGGGTTTTTTTATTAATCTGGCAATTTTACCCTTATACTTTAAATAGTCAATATCAGTCATCAGTTCAACCTGTAAAATATAGTCATCGCCATACAAGCCTCTCGCTCGTATGGTAAATCTTCCACCTTGTCACACAAGCTCCAAATGGTTATGTGGTATATGATGAAGTATGCCTATCTTCTGAAGTATGCCATGTAATGTAGTTCAAAATTAATTGTTACTATCCTATGGCGATGTTTATTATTTCACACAGAACAACCAGCACTCTGCATCCAATGGCATTCACAGGAGTTGATATAATAATATTTCGCATCCAACTCATTAAGGTTTACCTATTTGTCGGGCACGCAAATAAAATCTTTACTCAACAGCTATCCATTCACTTGTTCAAACATATATAATGTACATGTATATATTTCTATTTATTTTCTAATCAGTTC
This sequence comes from Allium sativum, assembly GCA_030737875.1. NCBI lineage: Eukaryota > Viridiplantae > Streptophyta > Magnoliopsida > Asparagales > Amaryllidaceae > Allium > Allium sativum. The sequence continues at coordinate 10,511 of JASFAX010002495.1, forward strand.
AATGTGTGATATAATCGAATAAATTCTACCATTCATTCTATTATTGATTAAATTAACTATCGTTCTAATAATATAATTAATCAAATCTACTATCACACAACACAAACAACAATCAAATTGTTTTTAAACTTTTTAACTTTTCAAATATATATCTTTTATATATTCAAAAATTATATTTCTAAAACCAGACTATATATATAATCACAAATACGTTATTTAAAAACATATTACTCTCGACTCGTTCTGAGGCACTTCTGACCCCATCTCTAACGAGTTGTTCTGATTCTGCTATACTCATACTAGGATAATGCTGATCCTATCTGTACTGAGTTACTCGTCCTAGAACACTACTGGTTCTATCTCTAACGAATTTGTTAATATGTTATATTCCAGCACTAAGCTTAACCAAAGCTCTGATACCACGTTATGACGACCCCAAATCCCGTACAGACGGAGACAAGGGTAATCTTTGGAATATAACACAGAAACAGATAATAGCAGAACAAAAATAAATAAATACACCAGATAATGAACAATAGAATATACTGGATAAACGTAATCATCAGAGTTACACAGTATACAGGATCTTACTTAGTACAAATACAGTTCAACTATACATATATGTCTACAGCGGAAAAACAAACATAATGTACAATAGGAGCTGAACAACATAAAAAGAGATAAATGATAGAATCCACCTTCAGCTCCAGCTATCCAGAGAAAGTCAGCTAAACCTGAATACAAGGCTGCCCGTGTAGAAAAAGGGGCACCCGAGTTTGAAAGTGAAACAAACTACGAGTCAGTCATAGGACTGGTATGAGAAATCTACTCAACACATTTCAAATATGGCTAATCACAGGACCATGCCACTTTCGTGGAACGGGTTTACTCCATTGGATTGCCAGTGCTTTAAAACAAATCTTTCTTTTAAACATCGCAATGCTTTTTATAAAAATGAAGCCATTATAAGACTGAGTTCCCATCACACAATGCAACGCAAACCGGAGGATAGAGTTTTACCTTATAACGGCCAAAATATGCTTGATACGAATAAAACAAAGGCATTTGATATTATTGCTAGTGTTATATGTTTTGAAAACAATTTCAAATCATAACTATCAATCATAGACGGCATTAATGCCCCATACCACTATGTCGCCATATATAGGTATACAATCAAAATCGCACAGTCACGTATTTGGAAATTGGATTTCCATCATAAACAAAAGCAAAAGATAGTCCTTACCGAATTCAAGACGCTCTAGCCCGCCCCTCAGGATCATAGCTCGAGTGACCCTTGGATCGTCAGGGCCGGTCCACCGATGTGGATTAAAATTCCTGAACAATGTGTTTCCCCGCCCTATGGGGCGTAAATGAGCCAATGAATGACTCCATCGGACCTGGATCGTCCGATCTAATCGAGGAGCCTCGCAACAGCAACAACCACATAAGTCAAACTCGTCAGGGCGTGTAAAACCACTGACGCCACTTCTAACTAGAAAGAAACGCATGTCCTCCTTGAGGTCCTTTCTCCCGTTTCTGGTTCATACCGAGGGTGAGGCTCGCGATTTCGCGTTATACACAAAGCTACGCCACACAGGTGGTGCTTTGATCATCACCACAAGACTTTGCTTTTCAAAAGAAGCCCTGATCATTTGCCTCTTGGGCATGCCACACTAGCAATTCATGCCATGCGACTGATGTCCATCGATATACAACCTCTGAGCTCGTGCGTTTCAGAGAAGGGCGTTAAGCAAAAGAATAAATTCTCCGCCGCCAAAAAGATGTATATTTAACAGAGATCAATCAACACGGAATGAAATCCAATGTCAGACACACAGTCCATTTACAAGTCCGTTCTGGGTCTGAACGAAACCGGAGGCACTAAATACCTCGCAAACCCATCGATCACCACGTACGTCTGGACGATCACCACTCATTATCCATATTTCGGGATGCCTCCCAATCAGGACCTCGGTTACCATCCAAACGAGGTGAAGATCTCCAGTCTTCGACCACCGTCTTCATCTTCGATTTCTTATCGTCGATTCAGTTATTCAGAATGGGATAAACCCGGTCTTTCGGAGCAACTCGCGTATATAATAAACAAGTGCAACACTAACATACACATGCATCATTTCAATCCATCAGTAAGAGAACGATTTCCCAAATATTAACCCTGAAGGCCGAAACCAACATCAGATCAACACCCAGGAAACCATTCGACTTAGCCAACCTTCAGTTAATTTCTAAATCACATCCATATCATTTATAATATTTTATAACGATTTATCGCTATTTTTATTTATTTTAAAATAGCCAATATATTCAAAACGACGATTCGGGCCATAGCGCGACCGTGGCGCTGTTTTTCTTCAGATTTGATTTACACATATCTGAAAATCTAACCGTTGGATCTTCACAAAATTTACATCATTAGAAAGATCTTTTCAAAACTAATCCAACGGTTCCAGTTTCGGGAAATTCCGACGGTCGGATCTCCCGGTATCATCGTTTGAAGTTTCGATTTCAAAATACGAACTGCAGCGTCGTTATACGATTAAATATAATTATATTTATATATATGTAAATATAATCGTTTCTGGCATTGTTTTTCTTCAGATATGAATTAAACATTACAGACAATCCAACCGTTGGATTTTTACAAAGTTGGTGTCGTTGGAAAGATTTTTCCAAAGCGAACCCAACGGTTGTGATTTCAGGAAAATCCGATGGTCGGATCTCCCGTACTAATCGTTTGAAATCACGGTTTCAAAATACAAACTACAGCGTCGTTATTCGGTATATTTCAATTCTATTTAAATATATATATATCGATTCTTCGATTTCAAAACAATATTCTTTTCATACATTTGATAAAAATGATATTTTTATCTAACTGTCTTCTATTTCAACACTTCACTATATTTAGCAATTCATGTATATAATAAAAATGTGATTTTTACTGTAAAACAATTTATTTCAAAACACTATTATTTTATATAGTTCGTATAGGTAATAAAAATAGGATTTTTATTATAAAACAATTTCTTTCAAAACGGGATTATTTTATACATTTCATATAGATGATAAAAATGTGATTTTTATATTTAAAACACGAACACCATTAAACACATGAATTTCAAATCAACGAATGAATTTCGATTCAACACATGAAGGTTTTCTATAGTTTATATATATAGATAAAAATGTGATTTTTATATTTAAAACACAAACACCATTCAACACATGAATTTCAAATCAACGAATGAATTTCGATTCAACACATGAAGGTTTTCTATAGTTTATATATATAGATAAAAATGTGATTTTTATATTTAAAACACGAATACCATTCAACACATGAATTTCAAATCAACGAATGAATTTCGATTCAACACATGAAGGTTTTCTATTCAACGAATAAATATAGTTTCAGCAAATGAAAATAATTCAAACACATGAATATTATTCAAAATTTCGGCAGCATAACGGCAGGGTAGTTAAAACCAGGACCGTCCCTAGTACGGCTCCTCGCTCTACCTTAAAACCTCGTGGTTTTTGACAATAGGGATCATGCATCTAGTTCGCACGCAGGCGGCATGTATATATTTATTTCATTTCCACAAACTAATCCTATGTGGTTTCAACCAAATATTTCTCAACCACAAATGGGTATTTTTCAACCACAATCAATCAATATCAACCGCAAACAATCCCAATCAACCATTCGCTATCAATCAATTTTCACACAATTCACAACCAATAAATATCGTCCATGGTTTGTGGACCAGGGGCGTATATATATATATATATAGCAATTCACTTCTATTTCAACACATATTTAATTTTTACAACGCATATATAACTTATACATCGAACGTACAACTTATACAACGCTTATACAAGAGGTGTACAATGCTTATATAACTTATACATCGACTATATAATTTATACATCGTCGTTTTCCATATCGTTTATAAATTAGAAATCTCACATTGGGATCCACTCCACCAAAAATAGTAGGAGGCTCAGAAAAATATGCGGTCTCTTCTAAAATGTAGAAGACGTCCACACGAGTCCACTGTCTCTTGTTTCACTGAATTTCGTCAAGAAACGAAAAAGATATGATTTTTCAAAGTTTGCAACGGTTTAAAGGTGTTAAAACAGTTGAAAATAAAACAAGCTGATACCTCTCTGAATTCTTCAAAACTAGGTTTTGAATTTTCTTCAAATTCGTTGATTGTTGCTTCGATCGGCCAGCGCCACCTTGTCGGGCTAGGAGAGGCGCGCGTGCGCCAGGGAGGGGGTCGAACTCGGTGGTCCCCAGGCAGAGGAATCCAGGCGCGAACGGCCGAACTTCTCGAGGGTGGTTCTCCTCCTACAGGCCACGAAAAAATCCAATACTTATATGGATTTGAAGATCATGAGAAGTACTACAAAAACCTTAACTGTGGTGTTGGATTTCATTGAGCGGATCAAAAGAAAAAGAGGAAAGAAGGGGGGATCGGGTTTCCGTCGCTCGATTTGGGGAAGAGAGAGAAAAGCGGGGGGTTTCTTTCTGACGTGGACCAATAGTTTTTTATTTTTTATTTATAAAGTTTTAAAAATCCGAAAACACCCCTTGCCACATACGAACACCAATTCAAACCCAACGACTGTCGTCCCTAACGTTTTACCCCCTTTCTGAACACAATGGGATATGTTTCGTAGGCCCATTCGACTGTTTCAGTCAGTTTTCCTTCAAATTAAAATATATAACATTCAATATTTGATTTGAACGTACATTTCAACTTGCCAGGGCCACAAACTGATTCGAAAAATTCTAGAAAAATAAATCTGGCTATGTTTTGACGATTCGGTCCCAACAAAACTAGTTTCGTCGAATTCTGAGACCATTTGCAAAAAGGCCCATTTCTGGTCGATCCAATTTAACTGTAATTGACCAAAACACGTTTTCCTTTGCCACGCTCACATACTAGCTTCAAAAATTATGAAATTTGAAATCTAGCAATAACTTCACATCCCGGATCCAACAAAAGTGGTTTCGTCGAATTCCGAGGTCGTATGCAAAATGGCCAATTTCCCGAGCTATATAAATTCCATAGCGACCTTTCTGAAAATTCATTTGGACATAACTTTTGCTTTCCGCTATGAAAATTCGATTTTTTTAGATTCGTTAGAAAGGTATTCACTAACAGATTTAAATATTTTCGGTTTCACTCAAATCCGTTTTGTTTTGCACCCGGTACAGTCCGACAAAGTTTGAATTCAATTTTTGAAACTGCAGCGCCTTTTCAAGCCTTGTTTATAATTAGAATTAATTATATTCGTTTTCAATTGTCGATTCAAACTCACTTTTCATTGCTATGATTTAAAATATTTATTTTAAATATTAACAATCCATTATTTTAGCCAATTTAAAAATTTTAAATTGGTTCAGATTTTCTGGGTCGTTACAATCTCCCCCACTTAAAACTTTTCATCCCCGAAAAGGAACAAAGTCGAAAGTGGTTTGATTAATCAACTCTACGTTCTATCTGGCTTCAATTCTCCAACTTTTCAATTTCTGAGAATTTTCAAATTCTTCAAAAATTTGGCTAACACCCGGAATTTTCGAAAAATTTCGCCATAACCTCCTTTGTACGGGGAGAGGTTTGGAAATTTATTGGGCCGTATTAGGTACCCAATAAATCCTAATAAGCATACACATATTTATAGTGATATATTCTGGTGTTTACAGGGGAGCGTGTATAGATAATAACTCCAGAGAATAAATTCTTGTCACCCTGTCAAAGCCTGAGGGAGTGTGTATTTTAAATGCTTCAGAGGATGAATCCACGTCACCTCGTCCCGTGTGGGAAATAAATAGTCCATGTGCCGTATCTAATAACTAGAGAGACGTGATTATTGTCAACTCCAGACCCGTGTGGTTTTTTTTATTAATCTGGCAATTTTACCCTTATACTTTAAATAGTCTATATCAGTCATCAGTTCAACCTGTAAAATATAGTCATCGCCATACAAGCCTCTCGCTCGTATGGTAAATCTTCCACCTTGTCACATAAGCTCCAAATGCTTATGTGGTATATGATGAAGTATGCCTATCTTCTGAAGTATGCCATGTAATGTATTTCAAAATTAATTGTTACTATCCTATGGCGATGTTTATTATTTCACACAGAACAACCAGCACTCCGCATCCAATGGCATACACAGGAGTTGATATAATAATATTTCGCATCCAACTCATTAAGGTTTACCTATTTGTCGGGCACACAAATAAAATCTTTACTCAACAGCTATCCATTCACTTGTTCAAACATATATAATGTACATGTATATATTTCTATTTATTTTCTAATCAGTTCAATGTGTGATATAATCGAATAAATTCTACCATTCATTCTATTATTGATTAAATTAACTATCGTTCTAATAATTTAATTAATCAAATCTACTATCACACAACACAAACAACAATCAAATTGTTTTTAAACTTTTTAACTTTTCAAATATATATCTTTTATATATTCAAAAATTATATTTCTAAAACCAGACTATATATATAATCACAAATACGTTATTTAAAAACATATTACTCTCGACTCGTTCTGAGGCACTTCTGACCCCATCTCTAACGAGTTGTTCTGATTCTGCTATACTCATACTAGGATAATGCTGATCCTATCTGTACTAAGTTACTCGTCCTAGAACACTACTGGTTCTATCTCTGACGAGTTTGTTAATATGTTATATTCTAGCACTAAGCTTAACCAAAGCTCTGATACCACGTTATGACGACCCCAAATCCCGTACAGACGGAGACAAGGGTAATCTTTGGAATATAACACAGAAACAGATAATAGAAGAACAGAAATAAATAAATACACCAGATAATGAACAATAGAATATACTGGATAAACGTAATCATCAGAGTTACACAGTATACAGGATCTTACTTAGTACAAATACAGTTCAACTATACAAATATGTCTACAGCGCAAAAACAAACATAATGTACAATAGGAGCTGAACAACATAAAAAGAGATAAATGATAGAATACACCTTCAGCTCCAGCTATCCAGAGAAAGTCAGCTAAACCTGAATACAAGGCTGCCCATGTAGAAAAAGAGGCACCCGAGTTTGAAAGTGAAACAAACTACGAGTCAGTCATAGGACTGGTATGAGAAATCTACTCAACACATTTCAAATATGGCTAATCACAGGACCACGCCACTTTCGTGGAACGGGTTTACTCCATTGGATTGCCAGTGCTTTAAAACAAATCTTTCTCTTAAACATCGCAATGCTTTTTATAAAAATGAAGCCATTATAAGACTGAGTTCCCATCACACAATGCAACGCAAACCGGAGGATAGAGTTTTACCTTATAACGGCCAAAATATGCTTGATACGAATAAAACAAAGGCATTTGATATTATTGCTAGTGTTATATGTTTTGAAAACAATTTCAAATCATAACTATCAATCATAGACGGCATTAATGCCCCCTACCACTATGTCGCCATATATAGGTATACAATCAAAATCGCATAGTCACGTATTTGGAAATTGGATTTCCATCATGAACAAAAGCAAAAGATAGTCCTTACCGAATTCGAGACGCTCTAGCCCGCCCCTCAGGATCATAGCTCGAGTGACCCTTGGATCGTCAGGGCCGGTCCACCGATGTGGATTAAAATTCCTGAACAATGCGTTTCCCCGCCCTATGGGGCGTAAATGAGCCAATGAATGACTCCATCGGACCTGGATCGTCCGATCTAACCGAGGAGCCTCGCAACAGCAACAACCACATAAGTGAAACTCGTCAGGGCGTGTAAAACCACTGACACCACTTCTAACTAGAAAGAAACGCATGTCCTCCCTAAGGTCCTTTCTCCCGTTTCTGGTTCATACCGGGGGTGAGGCTCGCGATTTCACGTTATACACAAAGCTACGCCACACAGGTGGTGCTTTGATCATCACCACAAGACTTTGCTTTTCAACAGAAGCCCTGATCATTTGTCTCTTGGGCATGCCACACTAGCAATTCATGCCATGCGACTGATGTCCATCGATATACAACCTCTGAGCTCGTGCGTTTCAAAGAAGGGGGTTAAGCAAACGAATAAATTCTCCACCGCCAAACAGATGTATATTTAACAGAGATCAATCAACACGGAATGAAATCCAATGTCAGACACACAGTCCATTTATAAGTCTGTTCTGGGTCTGAACGAAACCGAAGGCACTAAATACCTCGCAAACCCATCGATCACCACGTACGTCTGGACGATCACCACTCATTATCCATATTTCGGGATGCCTCCCAATCAGGACCTCGGTTACCATCCAAACGAGGTGAAGATCTCCGGTCTTCGACCACTGTCTTCATCTTCGATTTCTTATCGTCGATTCAGTTATTCAGAATGGGATAAACCCGGTCTTTCTGAGCAACTCGCGTATATAATAAACAAGTGCAACACTAACATACACACGCATCATTTCAATCCATCAGTCACTAACCGTCAATCAGTAAGAGAACGATTTCCCAAATATTAACCCTGAAGGCCGAAACCAACATCAGATCAACACCCAGGAAACCATTCGACTTAGCCAACCTTCAGTTAATTTCTAAATCACATCCATATCGTTTATAATATTTTATAACGATTGATCGCTATTTTTATTTATTTTAAAATAGCCAATATATTCAAAATGACGATTCGGGCCATAGCGCGGCCGTGGCGCTGTTTTTCTTCAGATTTGATTTACACATATCTGAAAATCTAACCGTTGGATCTTCACAAAATTTACATCATTAGAAAGATCTTTTCAAAACTAATCCAACGGTTCCAGTTTCGGGAAATTCCGAAGGTCGGATCTCCCGGTATCATCATTTGAAGTTTCGATTTCAAAATACGAACTGCAGCGTCGTTATTCGATTAAATATAATTATATTTATATATATGTAAATATAATCGTTTCTGGCGCTGTTTTTCTTCAGATTTGAATAAAACATTACAGACAATCCAACCGTTGGGTTTTTACCAAGTTGGTGCCATTGGAAAGATTTTTCCAAAGCGAACCCAGCGGTTGTAATTTCAGGAAAATCCGATGGTCGGATCTCCCGTACTAATCGTTTGAAATCACGGTTTCAAAATACAAACTGCAGCGTCGTTATTCGGTATATTTCAATTCTATTTAAATATATATATATCGATTCTTCGATTTCAAAACAATATTCTTTTCATACATTTGATAAAAATGATATTTTTATCTAACTGTCTTCTATTTCAACACTTCACTATATTTAGCAATTCATGTATATAATAAAAATATGATTTTTATTGTAAAACAATTTATTTCAAAACACTATTATTTTATATAGTTCATCTAGGTAATAAAAATAGGATTTTTATTATAAAACAATTTCTTTCAAAACGGGATTATTTTATACATTTCATATAGATGATAAAAATGTGATTTTTATATTTAAAACACGAACACCATTCAACACATGAATTTCAAATCAACGAATGAATTTCTATTCAACACATGAAGGTTTTCTATAGTTTATATATAGATAAAAATGTGATTTTTATATTTAAAACACGAACACCATTCAACACATGAAATTCAATTCAACGAATGAATTTCGATTCAACACATGAAGGTTTTCTATAGTTTATATATATAGATAAAAATGTGATTTTTATATTTAAAACACGAATACCATTCAACACATGAATTTCAAATCAACGAATGAATTTCGATTCAACACATGAAGGTTTTCTATTCAACGAATAAATATAGTTTCAGCAAATGAAAATAATTCAAACACATGAATATTATTCAAAATTTCGGCAGCATAACGGCAGGGTAGTTAAAACCGGGACCGTCCCTAGTACGGCTCCTCGCTCTACCTTAAAACCTCGTGGTTTTTGACAATGGGGATCATGCATCTAGTTCGCACGCAGGCGGCATGTATATATTTATTTCATTTCCACAAACTAATCCTATGTGGTTTCAACCAAATATTTCTCAACCACAAATGGGTATTTTTCAACCACTATCAATCAATATCAACCGCAAACAATCCCAATCAACCATTCGCTATCAATCAATTTTCACACCAATCACAACCAATAAATATCGTCCATGGTTTGTGGACGAGGGGCGTATATATATATATATATATATATATATACATACATAGCAATTCTATTCTATTTCAACACATGTTTAATTTTTACAACGCATATATAACTTATACATCGAACGTACAACTTATACAACGCTTATACAAGAGGTGTACAACGCTTATATAACTCATACATCGACTATATAATTTATACATCGTCGTTTTCCATATCGTTTATAAATTAGAAATCTCACATTGGGTTCCACTCCACCAAAAATAACAGGAGGCTCAGAAAAATATGCGGTCTCTTCTAAAATGTAGAAGACGTCCATACGAGTCCACTATCTCTTGTTTCACTGAATTTCGTCAAGAAACGAAAAAGATATGATTTTTCAAAGTTTGCAACGGTTTAAAGGTGTTAAAACAGTTGAAAATAAAACAAGCCGATACCTCTCTGAATTCTTCAAAACTAGGTTTTGATTTTTCTTCAAATCCGTTGATTGTTGCTTCGATCGGCCAGCGCCACCTTGTCGGGCTAGGAGAGGTGCGCGTGCGCCAGGGAGGGGGTCGAACTCGGTGGTCCCCAGGCGGTGGAATCCAGGCGCGAATGGCCGAACTTCTCGAGGGTGGTTCTCCTCCTACAGGCCACGAAAAAATCCAATACTTATATGGATTTGAAGATCATGAGAAGTACTACAAAAACCTTAACTGTGGTGTTGGATTTCATTGAGCGGATCAAAAGAAAAAGAGGAGAGAAGGGAGGATCAGGTTTCCGTCGCTCGATTTGGGGGGGAGAGAGAAAAGCGGGGGGTTTCTTTCTGACGTGGACCAATAGTTTATTTATTTATTTATAAAGTTTTAAAAATCCGAAAATACCCCTTGCCACATACGAACACCAATTCAAACCCAACGACTGTCGTCCCTAGCATTTTACCCCCTTTCCGAACACAATGGGTTATGTTTCGTAGGCTCATTCGACTGTTTCAGTCAGTTTTCCTTCAAATTAAAATATATAACATTCAATATTTGATTTGAACGTACATTTCAATTTGCCATGGCCACAAACTGATTCGAAAAATTCCAGAAAAATAAATCTGGCTATGTTTTGACGATACGGTCCCAACAAAACTAGTTTCGTCGAATTCTGAGACCGTTTGCAAAAAGGTCCGTTTCTGGTCGATCCAATTTAACTGTAATTGACCAAAACACGTTTTCCTTTGCCACACTCACATACTAGCTTCAAAAATTATGAAATTTGAAACCTAGCAATAACTTCACATCCCGGATCCAACAAAAGTGGTTTCGTCGAATTCCGAGGTCGTATGCAAAATGGCCAATTTCCCGGGCTATATAAATTCCATAGCGACCTTTCTGAAAATTCATTTGGCCATAACTTTTGCTTTCCACTATGAAAATTCGATTTTTTTAGATTCGTTAGAAAGGTATTCACTAACAGATTTAAATATTTTTGGTTTCACTCAAATACGTTTTGTTTTGAACCCGGTACAGTCCGACAAAGTTTGAATTCAATTTTTGAAACTGCAGCACCTTTTCAAGCCTTGTTTATAATTAGAATTAATTATATTCGTTTTCAATTGTCGATTCAAACTCACTTTTCATTGCTATAATTTAAAATATTTATTTTAAATATTAACAATCCATTATTTTAGCCAATTTAAAATTTTTAAATTGGTTCAGATTTTCTGGGTCGTTACAAACACCCGTGTGGGGTTTCAAATCAACAAACACAGATTTTTATTTGTGCAGTTGGGCAATGTGTGAAATTTATCGTCCCAATCCATATCAGTCAAATGGTTGTACGTATATAAATCGTTTGATTTGTAAATGAATATTTATTTATTCACATTCACGTTAAGTTTATATTTTTAACAATAAATAATTTATTTCAACACATGAATATTTATTTTCATTCATTCCACATCACAATCAATTTTCACCACACAACAAAATCAAACAAGTCGTCCATGGTCTGTGAACAACGGGTGTCAGGTGCTGCTAAGCACCGTCTGCATCCTATTATATAACTTTAACTAGAAAACAAGAATTAAAGTGAGAAGTTCTCACCGAAAGCTAAACCAAACGCCACGACTCTTCATATGTAGAAAATCTTGCCGTGTTTCCTTTTGTCACTTTCGTTGTCTGTATTCACTACGTATATAAAGTCACATTTTTATATGGTATTCATATAGATAAAAATCACATCTTTATATGGTTTAAAAATCTTACCCTTGCTTAATTAAAAATCAAATATTTTTATATTTAAAAATACAACCTTTTGTAAATTAAAGATCTAATCTTTCTTTTTCAAAAATATAATCTTTTCCTTTTATAAAAATATGGTCTTTTCTTTTGTGAAAATCCTATCTTTCATGTATATAAAAATCAAATTTTCATTGTTACTTCATGTATATAAAAATCGAATTTTTATATTCTTCATCTTCTAAAAATCACATTTTTATAATCTCTACTATATAAAAATCATATTTTGATTATCATACATATATAAAAATCATACCTTTATATATTTAAAATATTACCTTTTGCTAATTAAAAATAAAAATCCTATTTTTCTATCATAAAAATTCAATCTTTATCTAAGAAATAAACAAATAAGACTCACATTGCTTCTCGATCGAAGGAGGGGATGCTTGCGGGTGTTGTGGGCTTCAGGGGGTTATTTGCAAATTCAGAAACACTAAAAAGTTAGGTTTTTAGAGGAGAAGGGGTCCATGGTAGCTGGTGGAGGCTGAGGAGGTGGCGTTGGGGGCTGCAGGTCAGGAGGGAAGCGCGACCAGGCGGTGGAGGGTGGCGCCGGTCGTGGTGGGGCCTGGGGAGGGCTGGCGGCGGTTGCGTCATGGTGTGGTGGGTTTTGGGGGAAGGACACGGCCGACGGGTTCGAGGTTAGAAGGGGGAGGAAGGAGAGAGGAGGGAGAAGGGGGAGGGCGGTATCGCGTCCTGGCGGCGGCGCTCCGGCGAGGTGGCGGCGGCTAGGGTTCCTCCGCGCTTTTCTTTTTTTATTCTGCGTTGAATTTGATCGGGGAGAGAGAAAGGTAATGGGGGTGTGTGTGTAAATAAATATATTATTATATTATTTTAATTTCTAAAAGGTAATTTTCATTCGAACCCCGATCCAAACCCAATGACTGTCCCCCCTAACTAATTACGCCCATTCCGAACACAATGGGATATGTATCATAAGCTGATTCGGTCGTTACGATCAGTTTTCATCAAAATTAAATATAAATCATTATATTGAATTTTCAACGTACGTTTCAATTTACTGGGGTCAGATACAGACTATAAAAATTCCTGAAAAATATTTTCTAGTTTCGTATTGACGATACGGTCCTAACAAAACTAATTTCGTCAAATTCAGAGACCATTTAAAAACTGGTCATTTTCTAGTCGATCGAATTTGACTGAAACTGTCAAAACACGTTTTACTTCGCCACGCTCACATATTGATTCAGGAAATTATGCAAATTGGGATCTAGCAATAATTTGACATCCCGGATCCAACAAAAGTGGTTTCTTCGAAAACGAAGGTCGTTTGCAAAATTGCTATTTTTAAGGGCCAGAATTCCATAACGACTATTCTGAATTTTCAACTAGGCATAACTTTTTATTCCCGCTATGAAATTTCAATTTTTCTGATTCATTGAAAGATATGCTCAATTTGATTCTAATATTTTTGGTTTCGCTAAAATTTGTTCTATTTTGAATCTTGTACATTCATTTGAAATTTGAAATCGAATTTCAAACTACCGCGCCATTTTCAATTCTTTTTATATTTAAAATAAAATATTTTTATTCTAAAGACGATGTATATAAATATATACATTCTATTTCTATTCAAAATAAATTTCTCATCGTTATTATTTAAAATAATTCATTTTAAATACCCAAAATTCGTTAAAATTGCCAAAATTAAAAATTTTAATTGGCTCAGATTTTCCGGGTTGTTACAGTCTCCCCCACTTAAAATCTTTTCGTCCTCGAAAAGGAACTGAGCTGAAAGTTGTTTTACAAACCAACTCAACTTCCATTGTTTTTTTTATGGCTTAGGTTCTTCAACTTTTAAGTTTCTAAGAACTTTTCAAAATTTTCAAAAATTTGGCTACCACCCTAAATTTTCGAAAAATTTCGCCATAACCTCCCCTGCACCGGGAGCATCGGGATATTTCAAATAGCCTCCCATGGCCCTCACCAATCCAAAAGAAAAAGAAAAAGCCAAGCAGCTAGCCAATCGGCTCATAAAATCATCAAATTCCCAAGAAATACAATAAACATGTACCTATTTATCGGGCATACAATTTTATTCCTCTGCTCTAGCCTCCTTGCTATGACCTGCTCAATAGATACACATGTATATGCATGCACTTGTAATCAATTTTCAATTCAGTTCTAAATTTGGTTCCATTAGGATAAATGGTTCAAAATTTTAATAAATGAAACCAATAATCAAACAACACAATCAGCAATCAGTTAGTGGATTATCGTTTCAAATTCACAATTCTGATATATACACAGAAAATCATGTTTTTGATGCCAAATCACAACAATAAGCGCTATCTAGTTTTGGTTCTCACACCAGTCTAATGGAAATATATAGATATCTCACTTTTGAAGCTCGAACATAAATGCTGATGATGTTTCGAACCACCATCAGAACATCTCTGGGCTACTAGAGTGTGATTCTATATCTATCCAGTATATTAAAACTTTGAAAATACGTTCATGACGCGTATATGAAAAATATTTGTATACTCAATTATCCAAATTCAATACAAATAAAATATTCAAATACGTATAAAATAGTTTAAATTTTCTAAACAAAATTTGTTTTCAAATTTTTATTCCAAAAATTTCATTCTTTACACTCGTTCTAGGACACTACTGATCCCGTCTCTAATGAGTCATTCTCATTGGATATTACTAATCCAATCTCTGATGAATTCTTTCATTTGGTTCTAATGTGTTGTTAGCCTACTTTGTGAACTAGGCAACACAAAGTCGAGATGTCAAGCGTTGAAGAACATTTCTTCTTAGAAAGTATCGGGTTGGATCAGAGGGCTACTATCAAGTCGGATCGGATGGCTACTACCAGTCGGATCGGAGGGCTACTACCAGTTCGGGACAGAACAGAGCAAAATGGACAAAGACTCAGGTTCAGCTCAGGTCGGGTCGGATCGGATGCTCCGATCCGAACCCCTTCTGCTCGCTCCTCCGAACCGAACCCAACATACCATATCCCTTCACCCCACGATCTCCTGAATGTTCGGAGTAGTTATGACCATTTCCTACCTATGATGACCACTAATCTGATGCGCTGTCAACACTGGAATCCATCGGAGCCCGAGAACGATGGGATGAAAGACACTAGCTCCGACCCGAACCGAACTCTGAGTGAATTTCCACCTATAAATACCCCGTCAAGAGACATTTGAAAGGATCTTTTTGGGCACATTGAGAGTTCAAACACTTTCAAGAACCGAATTCCAGCATTCCCAGATAATCCAAATCGTCATTCAACATATATTTTGAGATAATTGAATGAATGTACGTGAAAAGTGAGTGAAATTAAGTGAATATCTCATTGTATTTACATCTATATCATCGAGGAAAGTGATTATAAAGTGGACGTAGGCTTTTCGACGCCGAACCACTATAAATTCTGTGTCTCCATTTTACTTTTGATCTTATTTTATTTCGATTTTAGTCAATTTGGGTGTTAGAACCACTTTTTGGTCTAACATGTGTCTTGTCCTCGAGCTCTGTAAACCAAAGCTCTGATACCAAATGTAAACAACCCGAACTTCCCCGTTAAGGAAAGAACGGATTGCTTTGAGGACAAGACGAATCGGAATGCAAACAGAAGAACATTTCATTGCTTATTACAACAATCCCATCGGAGTATAAGAATATACAGAATATGAATAAATATTACACATTTGATAAATATCAGAGATTTAAATTACATTTAAATACATAGCAGCAGAAAAATAATACCAAACATAACTAAAAGAAATACACGGATACAGAGCTTTCTGAATATCACTTCAGCTATGAACCAGGATCTTGTGAATATAAATCTGCAAAACCCAACTACTAGTTGCCCGTGCAGAAAATAAGGGCACCCAGAGTTTAGGTTAAAACAATAAACTCCAGGTCAGTCATGTGAACGGTATGAGAAATAAACAGTTCTTAATCTTTATTGTAAAGTTGGGTAAATCAAGGGGCCATGCCGTATAACACGGAATGAGTTTTTACCCCAAGAATACCAGTGCATATAACAACAACGCAATGCTAAATAAAGAAAATGAAGCTATTTTAAGACCCAGGTCCCGTTACACAATGCAACGCAAGCCGGAGGATAGGGTTTTACCTTATAATAGCCAAATAATGCTTGATACGTGAAATTTCATCTTTTATTATTACTATAAGTGAAGAAACAAAATTCAAATATAAATGTATCAATCATAGACGACATTGTGCCCCATACCACTATGTCGCCATACTAGGCTCTATAAATAAAACCGAAATGTCACGTATTGGAAATTAGATTTCCGTCATGAGTCGAGGCAAGGGGCAAGCTCCTCTCCGTTTGAGACACTCTAGAAAATGTCTCAGGATCACATATAGCGATCCTGGATCTTCAGGGCCAGTCCTCTCTTACTTTTGAGGATTAGTATTCCTGAACACACGTTTCTCGATCATTTCAGACCTATATCCGAGGCGCCTCGCATCCAACAACCACACAGGTAAAAAGTATATAAATGTCAGGGCTGGTAGGTCAAGGACATCATCCATAGCTAGAAAGAAACGTCGTGCTCTCCCTGCAGTCATTATCCCGTTTTTGACTCATACCGAGGTGTGAGGCTCGCGAATTAACGCTATACACAAACCGGTGCCACATAGGTCGTGTTTTGATCATCAACCACAAGACTTTGCTTTTCAGCAAAAGCCTTGATCATTTGTCACTTAGGCATGCCACACAGGCAATTCACTCCATGCGACTGATGTCCATCGACATACAACCTCTGAGCTCGTACGTCTCAGAGAAGGGTGTTAAGCAAGAGAATAAATTCTCCGCCACCAAACAGATGTATATTTAATAGAGATCAATCAACAGAGAATAAAATCCAATGTCAAACACACAGTCCATTTACAAGTTCGTTCTGGGTTTGAACGAAACCGGATGAACCTTATTCCTCGCATATCCATCGATCTCCAAGTACGTCTGGACGATCACCAACTGATTCCCTCCTCTTGGGTGTACAGCCCAATCAAGATCATCAATAATCATCCAAACGATGTGAAGACCTCCGGTCTTCTACCACCATCTTCATCTTCGACTTATCGTCGAATCAGTTATTCAGAATGGGTATAAACCCGACCTTTCCGAATAACTTGCGTATATAATAAACAAGTGCTACACAAACACAACATACGCCTCATTCCAATTCAGAATATTCTTTTATTCAAATATTCACATTCTTAGGGAAAGGTTCCCATTAATTTTATCAAAAATAAAATCTTCTAAATTTATTCTTTAATCTTCCTTTAGATATAATTTTTCAAACCATGACAAGGTTTTCCAAACCAGTCGAGATTAGCGAACCACACCGAAGTAATCATTTATTTTATTTCTCAATCCCAATCTATTCATCCCATGGAGCAAAACTGGTAATATTCCATATCTAACACCACGGTGTTATCGATAAATATTAATTACCATTTCACGTTCAAATCTAATTAAAGATTTAACTATCGCTTTGGAGCAAAACTGGTGATACTCCATTCTCGATAACTTTAATCTAATTAAAGATTCATTAAAACTCCACTTAGTTTTAATCTTCACAAAAATCAATATCTTGTCTTTAACTGGGTTAAAGAACCAATGTCATCTAAAACCCGGTTCACGATAAACCAAAAATCACATTCCATTGTTAATCGGGTTAAAGAACAGGTGTTATTCAAAACACCGCTCACAATAAACCCAAAAACCAATTTAAATTCAATTCTAATTAAATACCAATTAAGTGGGCGATTTCACTAAATCTTAATTAAAAGATTTATTCTTTTCTAAACTAGGTCCAAGAACAGTGTTATTTAAGACACCATTCACGACGAACCCAAAATCCCATTTGATATTAAATACAAGGCTCTGAATAGAAAATATATCAGCTTATATTCAATATCAAATTCTGAAACCAATAAATATCGTATTGGAAATAACGATACAAATATATCTTTCAAATTTCCACAACCATATCTGTATAGTCATGAAATCCAACATTGAAATATTTCGAAGATTATTTCGATTCAAATACATTCCAATTCGTATATTGGAAATTCTGCTTACTTTAAAACCACTTCAAATCAAATTTATTTATTCAAAAATATTGGATTATATTCTAGTTCATACTAGTTCATTTCGATAAAAATATATTTTTATCCTTTTTAAATATGGGATTTTTCACCCTAATTCTTTCTAAATCATTATTATTATTTTACACAAATTATTGATATTTTTAATAATTTTATCAAGGCTCGTACAGTCGATTTCCAATAACGGTCGTCGAACTGCACTTACAGCGACCTTTTCCAAATTTGATTTGGACATAATTCCAAATCCAACCATTAGATTTCAAATTTCTAATATTCATTGGAAATCTCTTTTCGACACGAACCCAACGGTTCCAGTTTCAAGACAATCCGACGGTCGGATCTCCTGTAACATCAATTCGAAGTCAATGGTCGAAATTCGCGAACTACCGCGGCGCGGCGTGTTCTGTTCAAGCCATTTAATATATATATATAATATTATATATACTTCGTCGATTTCAATTCTAAACGTATTTTATAAATCGTTTATATTCGTTTTAAAAACGATTTCAACTTCATATTCAATTATAAATCAAAATTGAATATTCCATATCATTAATATATAAATGATAATATTTTCAAAATGTTATATTTTGAAAACAATTCCTTTTCTATATTCATTATAAAAAAGAATATAATCGATATAAATATCGTTCGCATCAAAATGGCGCAAATCTAATCAACAAGGCTTTATATATTTCAGTAACTTCATTATTCTATTCAACAAATGAATATTTTCAACACATGACTATTCTCAACACATGAGTATCATCAACACATGACTATTTGTTTACTCAACACATGAATATTTAGTTTCCTATTCTGAATATTATTTTAAGATATTCTTATTGGAATGAGACCCAATCAATTAACATATAATGTTATTTATATGGTTTTCATACAACACATGTATATTATAGCAATGATAAATAATCAACCATCATCCAGAGTGCACCACACAACTGCATAAGCATTAAATATAAATAATTAACTCTTACACAGTTTGTCAACCAATCGATCGACATATAACTTAATAATTGGGATCAGTGTACGCCAAATATCATCCCAACACCCGTGTGGGTTTTCAAATCAACAAACACAAATTTTTATTTGTGTAGTTGGGCAATGTGTGAAATTTATCGTCCCAATCCATACCAGTCAAATGGGTGTACATAAATAAATCGTTTGATTTGTAAATGAATATTATTTATTCACATTCACATTAAATTTATATTTTTAACGATAAATAATTTATTTCAGCACATAAATATTTATTTTCATTCATTCCACATCACAATCAATTTTCACCACACAATAAAATCAAACAAGTCGTCCATGGTCCATGAACAACGGGTGTCAGGTGCTGCTAAGCACCGTCTGCATCCTAGTATATAATTTTAACTAGAAAACAAGAATTAAAGTGAGAAGTTCTCACCGAGAGCTAAACCAAACGCCACGACTATTCATATGTAGAAAATCTTGCCGTGTTTCCTTTTGTCACTTTCATTGTCTGTATTCACTACGTATATAAAAATCACATTTTATATGGTATTCAAATAAATAAAAATCACATCTTTATATGGTTTAAAAATCTTACCCTTGCTTAATTAAAAATCAAATCTTTTTATATTTAAAAATATAACCTTTTCTAAATTAAAGATCTAATCTTTCTATTTAAAAAATATAATCTTTTCCTTTCATAAAAATATGGTCTTTTCTTTTGTAAAAATCCTATCTTTCATGTATATAAAAATCAAATTTTCATTGTTACTTCATATATGTAAAAGTTGAATTTTTATATTCTTCATCTTCTAAAAATCACATTTTTATAATCTCTACTATATAAAAATCATATTTTGATTATCATACATATATAAAAATCATACCTTTATATATTTAAAAATATTACCTTTGCTAATTAAAAATAAAAATCCTATTTTTCTATCATAAAAATTCAATCTTTATCTAAGAAATAAACAAATAAGACTCACATTGCTTCTCGATCGAAGGAGGGGATGCTTGCGGGTGTTGTGGGCTTCAGGGTGTTATTTGCAAATTCAGGAACACTCAAAAGTTAGGTTTTTAGAGGAGAAGGGGGTACATGGTCATTGGTGGAAGCTGATGAGGTGGCATTGGGGGCTGTAGGTCAGGGGGAGGCGCGACCAGGCAGTGGAGGGTGGCGCCGGTCGTGGTGGGGCCTGGGGAGGGCTAGCGACGGTTGCTTCATGGTGTGGTGGCTTTTGGGGAAGGACAGGGCCGATGGGTTCGAGGTTAGAAGGGGGAGAGAGGAAGGAGAGAGGAGGGAGAAGGGGGAGGGTGGCATCGCGTCCTGGCGGCGGCGCTCCGACGAGGCGGTTGTGGCTAGGGTTCCTCCGTACTCTTATTTTTTTATTTTTTACTCTGCATTGAATTTGATCGGGGAGAGGGAAAGGTAAAAGGGTGTGTGTGTGTGTAAATAAATATATTATTATATTATTTTAATTTCTAAAAGGTAATTTTCATTCGAACCCCGATCCAAACCCAACAACTATCCCCCCTAACTAATTACCCCCATTCCGAACACAATGGGATATGTATCGTAAGCTGATTCGGTCGTTACGATCAGTTTTCATCAAAATTAAATATAAATCATTATATTGAATTTTCAACGTACATTTCAATTTACTGGGGTCACATACAGACTCTAAAAATTCCTAAAAAATATTTTCTAGTTTCGTATTGACGATACGGTCCTAACAAAACTAATTTTGTTAAATTCCGAGACCATTAAAAAACTGGTCATTTTCCAGTCGATCGAATTTGACTGAAACTGTTAAAACACGTTTTACTTCGCCACGCTCACATGTTGATTCAGGAAATTATGGAAATTGGGATCTAGCAATAATTTTACATCCCGGATCCAACAAAAGTGGTTTCTTCGAAACGAAGGTCATTTGCAAAATTGCTATTTTTAAGGGCCAGAATTCTATAACGACTATCTGAATTTTCAACTAGGCATAACTTTTTATTCCCGCTGTGAAATTTCAATTTTTCTGATTCATTGAAAGATATGCTCAATTTGATTCTAATATTTTTGTTTCCGCTAAAATCTGTTCTATTTTGAATCTTGTACATTCATTTGAAATTTGAAATCGAATTTTCAAACTACCGCGCCATTTTCAATTCTTTTTATATTTAAAATAAAATATTTTTATTCTAACGAAGATGTATATAAATATATACATTCTATTTCTATTCAAAATAAATTTCCCATCATTATTATTTAAAATAATTCATTTTAAATACCCAAAATTCGTTAAAATTGCCAAAATTAAAAATTTAAATTGGCTCGGATTTTCCGGGTTGTTACAGTCTCCCCCACTTAAAATCTTTTCGTCCTCGAAAAGGAACGGAGCTGAAAGTTGTTTTACAAACCAACTCAACTTCCATTGTTTTCTTTATGGCTTAGGTTCTTCAACTTTTAAGTTTCTAAGAACTTTTCAAATTTTTCAAAAATTTGGCTACCACCCTAAATTTTTGAAAAATTTCGCCACAACCTCCCCTGCACTGGGAGCATCGGGATATTTCAAATAGCCTCCCATGGCCATCACCAATCCAAAAGAAAAAGAAAAAGCCAAGCAGCTAGCCAATCGGCTCATAAAATCATCAAATTCCCAAGAAATACAATAAACATGTACCTATATGTCGGGCATACAATTTTATTCCTCTGCTCTAGCCTCCTTGCTATGACCTGTTCAATAGATACACATGTATATGCATGCAATTGTAATCAATTTTCAATTCAGTTCTAAATTTGGTTCCATTAGGCTAAATGGTTCAAAATTTTAATAAATGAAACCAATAATCAAACAACACAATCAGCAATCAGTTAGTGGATTATCGTTTCAAATTCATAATTCTGATATATATACAGAAAATCATGTTTTTGATGCCAAATCACAACAATAAGCCCTATCTAGTTTTGGTTCTCACACCAGTCTAATGGAAATATATAGATATCTCACTTTTGAAGCTCGAACATAAATGCTGATGATGTTTCGAACCACCATCAAAACATCTCTGGGCTACTAGAGTGTGATTCTATATCTATCCAGTATATTAAAACTTTGAAAATACGTTCATGATGCGTATATGCAAAATCTTTATATACTCGATTGTCCAAATTCAATACAAATAAAATATTCAAATACGTATAAAATGGTTAAAATTTTCTAAACAAAATTTGTTTTCAAATTTTTATTCCAAATATTTCATTCTTTACACTCGTTCTAGGACACTACTGATCCCGTCTCTAACGAGTCATTCTCATTGGATATTACTAATCCAATCTCTGATGAATTCTTTCGTTTGGTTCTAATGTGTCTTGTTCTCGAGCTCTGTAAACCAAAGCTCTGATACCAAATGTAAACGACCCGAACTTCCCTGTTAAGGAAAGCACGGATTGCTTTGAGGACAAGACGAATCGGAATGCAAACAGAAGAACATTTCATTGCTTATTACAACAATCCCATCGGAGTACAAGAATATACAAAATATGAATAAATATTACACACTAGATAGATATCAGAGATTTAAATTACAAATAAATACATAGCAACGGAAAAATAATACCAAACATAACCAAAAGAAAAACGCGGATACAGAGCTTTCCGAATATCACTTCAGCTATAAACCAGGATCTTATGAATATAAATCTGCAAAACCCAACTACTAGTTGCCCATGCGGAAAATAAGGGCACCCAGAGTTTAGGTTAAAACAATAAACTCCAGGTCAGTCATGTGACCGGTGTGAGAACTAAAACAGTTCTTAATCTTTATTTTAAAGTTAGGTAAATCAAGGGGCCATGCCGTATAACACGGAACGGGTTTTTACCCCAAGAATACCAATGCATATAACAACAGCGCAATGCTAAATAAAGAAAATGAAGCTATTTTAAGACCCAGGTCCCATTACACAATGCAACACAAGCCGGAGGATAGGGTTTTACCTTATAATAGCCAAATAATGCTTGATACGTGAAATTTCATCTTTTATTATCAATATAAGTGAAGAAAACAACTTCAAATATAAATGTATCAATCATAGACGACATTGTGCCCCATACCACTATGTCGCCATACTAGGCTCTACAAATAAAACTGAAATGTCACGTATTGGAAATTGGATTTCCGTCATGAGTCGAGGCAAGGGGCAAGCTTCTCTCCGTTCGAGACACTCTAGAAAATGTCTCAGGATCACATATAGCGATCCTTGATCTTCAGGGCCGGTCCTCTCTTACTTTTGAGGATTAGTATTCCTGAACACACGTTTCCCGATCCTTTCAAACCTATATCCGAGGCGCCTTGCATCGAACAACCACACAGGTAAAAAGTATATAAATGTCAGGGCTGGTAGGTCACTGATATCATCCATAGCTAGAAAGAAACGTCGTGCTCTCCCTGCAGTCACTATCCCGTTTTTGACTCATATCGAGGTGTGAGGCTCGCGAATTAACGCTATACACAAAGCTGTGCCACATAGGTCGTTCTTTGATCATCAACCACAAGAATTTGCTTTTCAGTAAAAGCCTTAATCATTTGTCACTTAGGCATGCCACACAGGCAATTCACTCCATGCGACTGATGTCCATCGATATACAACCTCTGAGCTTGTACGTCTCAGAGAAGGGTGTTAAGCAAGAGAATAAATTCTCCGCCACCAAAAAGATGTATATTAAATAGAGATCAATCAACACAGAATAAAATCCAATGTCAAACACACAGTCCATTTACAAGTTCGTTCTGGGTTTGAACGAAACCGGATGAACCTTATTCCTCGCATATCCATCGATCTCCAGGTACGTCTGGACGATCACCAACTGATTCCCTCCTCTTGGGTGTACAGCCCAATCAAGATCATCAATAATCATCCAAATGATGTGAAGACCTCCGGTCTTCAACCACCGTCTTCATCTTCGGACTTATCGTCGAATCAGTTATTCCAAATGGGTATAAACCTGGCCTTTCCGAATAACTTGCGTACATAATAAACAAGTGCTACACAAACACAACATACGCCTCATTCCAATTCAGAATATTCTTTTATTCAAATATTCACATTCTTAGGGAAAGGTTCCCATTAATTTTATTTATGATAAATTCTTCTAAATTTATTCTTTAATCTTCCTTTGGATATAATTTTTCAAACCATGTCAAGGTTTTCCAAACTAGTCGGGATTAGCGAACCACACCGAAGTAATCATTTATTTTATTTCCCAATCCCAATCTATTTATCCCATGGAGCAAAACTAGTAATACTCCATATCTAACATCACAGTGCTATCGGTAAATATTAATTACCATTTCACGTTCAAATTTAATTAAAGATTTAACTATCGCTTTGGAGCAAAACTGCTGATACTCCATTCTCGATAACTTTAATCTAATTAAAGATTCGTTAAAACTCCATTTAGTTTTAATCTTCCCAAAAATCAATATCTTGTCTTTAACTGGGTTAAAGAACCAATTTCATCTAAAACACGGTTCACGATAAACCCAAAATCACATTCCATTGTTAATCGGGTTAAAGAACAGGTGTTATTCAAAACACCGCTCACAATAAACCCAAAAACCAATTTAAATTCAATTCCAATTAAATACTAATAAACTGGACAATTTCACTAAATCTTAGTTAAAAGATTTATTCTTTTCTAAACTAGGTCCAAGAACAGTGTTATTTAAGACACCATTCACGACGAACCCAAAATCCCATTTGATATTAAATACAAGGCTCTGAATAGAAAATATATCAGCTTATATTCAATATCAAATTCTGAAACCAACAAATATCGTAATGGAAATAACGATACAAATATATCTTTCAAATTTCCACAACCATATCTGTATAGTCACGAAATCCAACATAAAAATATTTTGAAGATAATTTCGATTCAAATACATTCCGATTCGTATATTGGAAATTCTGCTTACTTTAAAACCACTTTAAATCCAATTTATTTATTTAAAAATATTGGATTATAATTCTAGTTCATACTAGTTCATTTCGATAAAAATATATTTTTATCCTTTTTAAATATTGGATTTTTCACCCCAATTCTTTCTAAATCATTATTAATTTTTTACACAAATTATTGATATTTTTAATAATTTTATCAAGGCTCGTACAGTCGATTTCCAATAACGGTCGTCGAACTGCACTTACAGCGACCTTTTCCAAATTTGATTTGGACATAATTCCAAATTCAACCGTTAGATTTCAAATTCCTAATATTCATTGGAAATCTCTTTTCGACACGAACCCAACGGTTCCGGTTTCAGGACAATCCGACGGTTGGATCTCCTGTAACGTCAATTCGAAGTCAATGGTCGAAATTCGCGAACTGCCGCGGCACGGCGTGTACTGTTCATGCCATTTAATATATATATATATATATATATATATATATATTATACTTCGTCGATTTCAATTCTAAACGTATTTTATAAATCGTTTATATTCATTTTAAAAACGATTTCAACTTCATATTCAATTATAAATCAAAATTGAATATTCCATATCATTAATATATAAATGATAATATTTTCAAAATGTTATATTTTGAAATCACTTCCTTTTCTATATTCATTATAAAAACGAATATAATCTATATAAATATCGTTCGCATCAAAATGGCGCAAATCTAATCAACATGGCTTTATATATTTCAATAAATTCGTTATTCTATTCAACAAATGAATATTTTCAACACATGACTATTCTCAACACATGAGTATCGTCAACACAAGATTATTTTGTTTACTCAACACATGAATATTTAGTTTCCTATTCCGAATATTATTTTAAAATATTCTTATTGGAATGAGACCCAATCAATTAACATATAATGTTATTTATATGGTTTTCATACAACACATGCATATTATGGCAACGATAAATAATCAACCATCATCCAGAGTGCACCACACAACTGCATAAGCATTAAATATAAATAATTAACTCTTACACAGTTTTTCAACCAATCGATCGACATATAACTTAATAATTAGGATCAGTGTACGCCAAATATCATCACAACACCCGTGTGGGGTTTCAAATCAACAAACACAAATTTTTATTTGTGCAGTTGGGCAATGTGTGAAATTTGTCGTCCCAATCCATATCAGTCAAATCGGTGTACATATATAAATCGTTTGATTTGTAAATGAATATTTATTTATTCACATTCACGTTAAATTTATATTTTTAACGATAAATAATTTATTTCAACACATGAATATTTATTTTCATTCATTCCACATCACAATCAATTTTCACCACACAACAAAATCAAATAAGTCGTCCATGGTCTGTGAACAACGGGTGTTAGGTGCTGCAAAGCACCGTCTGCATCCTAGTATATAATTTTAACTAGAAAACAAGAATTAAAGTGAGAAGTTCTCACCGAGAGCTAAACCAAACGCCACGACTCTTCATATGTATAAAATCTTGCCGTGTTTCCTTTTGTCACTTTCGTTGTCTGTATTCACTACATATATAAAAATCACATTTTTATATGGTATTCATATAGATAAAAATCACATCTTTATATGGTTTAAAAATCTTACCCTTGCTTAATTAAAAATCAAATCTTTTTATATTTAAAAATATAACCTTTTCTAAATTAAAGATCTAATCTTTCTATTTCAAAAATATAATCTTTTCCTTTCATAAAAATATGGTCTTTTCTTTTGTGAAAATCCTATCTTTCATGTATATAAAAATCAAATTTTTATCGTTGCTTCATATATATAAAAATCGAATTTTTATATTCTTCATCTTCTAAAAATCACATTTTTATAATCTCTACTATATAAAAATCATATTTTGATTATCATACATATATAAAAATCATACCTTTATATATTTAAAAATATTACCTTTGCTAATTAAAAATAAAAATCCTAATTTTCTATCATAAAAATTCAATCTTTATCTAAGAAATAAACAAATAAGACTCACATTGCTTCTCGATCGAAGGAGGGGATGCTTGCGGGTGTTGTGGGCTTCAGGGGTTATTTGCAAATTCAGAAACACTAAAAAGTTAGGTTTTTAGAGGAGAAGGGGGTCCATGTTAGCTGGTGGAGGCTGAGGAGGTGGCGTTGGGGGCTGCAGGTCAGGAGGGAGGCGCGACCAGGCGGTGGAGGGTGGTGCCGGTCGTGGTGGGGCCTGGGGAGGGCTGGCGGCGGTTGCGTCATGGTGTGGTGGGTTTTGTGGAAGGACAGGGCCGACGGGTTCGAGGTTAGAAGAGGGAGAAGGGGGAGGGCGGCATCGCGCCCTGGCGGCGACACTCCGACGAGGTGGTGGCGGCTAGGGTTCCTCTGTGCTTTTTTTTTTATTTTGCGTTGAATTTTGATCGGGGAGAGAGAAAGGTAAGGGGGTGTGTGTGTAAATAAATATATTATTATATTATTTTAATTTCTAAAAGGTAATTTTCATTTGAACCCTGATCCAAACCCAATGACTGTCACCCCCAACTAATTACCCCCATTCCAAACACAATGGGATATGTATCGTAAGCTGATTCAACCGTTACGATCAATTTTCATCAAAATTAAATATAAATCATTATACTGAATTTTAAACGTATATTTCAATTTACTGGGGTCACATACAGACTCTAAAAATTCTCGAAAAATATTTTCAATCTTCATATTGACGATATGGTCCTAACAAAATTAATTTCGTTAAATTCCGAGATCGTTTGAAAAATGGTCATTTTCTAGTTGATCGAATTTGACTGAAATTGTTAAAACACGTTTTAATTCGCTACATTCACATATTGATTAAGAAAATTATGCAAATTGGGATCTAGCAATAATTTGACATTCCGGATCCAACAAAAGTGGTTTCGTCGAAAATGAAAATCGTTTGCAAAATTGCTATTTTTAAGGGCTAGAATTCCATAACGACTATTCTGAATTTTCAACTGGGCATATCTTTTTATTCCCACTATGAAATATCAATTTTTCTGATTCATTGGAAAGATTTCTCAATTTGATTCTAATATTTTTGGTTTCGCTAAAATCCGTTCAATTTTGAATCATGTACATTCATTTGAAATTTGAAATCGAATTTTCAAACTACCGTGCCATTTTCAGTTCCTTTTATATTTAAAATAAAATATTTATATTCTAATGACGATCTATATAAATATATACGTTCTATTTCTATTCAAAATAAATTTCTTGTCGTTATTATTTAAAATAATTCATTTTAAATACCCAAAATTCGTTAAAATTGCCAAAATTAAAAATTTAAATTGGCTCGGATTTTCCGGGTTGTTACAATTACTTGAAATGAAATACATTAAACTAATACAAGATATTAAATATGAGATTCGAAAACAAATATTAGCAAATACGAAAGATAATATAAACTAGATAAGCTTAGATTTCGGCAGATGATGCGGAGGAAGATGATATTCCAAGTTTTCATCCTATTTTGCCAATGAACTTTGACATATAGGTAAGAATCTTCTTGATTTTCTTTTGGTTCTTGGCTAACTTGGCTTTATTTTGGACAAGCGTTTCATTGGATATGCTTCTTCTATTAGATGGACACTCTATACTTTCCAAAAAGATTTCTTCTTCTTCTTCTTCTTCGATTTCCATAGGATTCTCCTCTTATTGTTGTTGCATTCGAACTTGTTTATCTTCAAATGTTTCATACGACTTAAAGATGATTGGAATTTGCATAACATGTATATTTGTCGAGTTATTCTTGATACAAATTCTTCTCCTTTGAGATCCACTCCAAAATACTTAAAAATATGAGTAAGATAAACTCCATGATAAAGGGTGTTTTCTTTGGTGGACATCTATTTGGGCTTAAATTTTTAAAATTACATTGGCCCAATTTATATCGTAAGTACCAAAAATCGTAAAGAGAGCTTTTTGGACTTTAAAGGTAGGGTTGTTGAAATTTCCGGAACAAGGTGTGAGAGTATTTTGAAGGAGGAGGTTGATGATTCTAGCTTTTGGGAGGAAAAATCGATTTTTGAATTCCAAATGATCATCACTTTCAAAATGTGATGAAAGGTTTCCAGTTTTGTTTCATCAATTTCGAATTCTGAAAAATATAAGCCCGTACACTTACAATTTAAAATAGTACCCAAAATTTCACAATCCAAAATGATTTGAGTGCCTTATACGCTACTCCATACTTGATTCTCATCTCCTTCGTAAAAGCCATGATTCAAATCTACGTAAAACATTTTGATGAAATTCGGGTAACATACTTTATTGTTATCCCGAGCGTCAACCAAGCTTAGAACTTTATTTTGATTGAAAAGAGAAAGAAGATCATAAGAGGGAAAATCTTCAAACATAGCGAAGGCTCCCATGCTGACTTTTCCATTTGCCATATAGTCAATACAGGCTTGAATATCTTCTCTCTCATTGAAGAGATGACCTTTGAGGGTTTTGGTTAATCTCATGGTTGTTGGTGTGCTTGAAGAAGCCACTAAAGAGTTGTTTTGAATATAGTAGATTTAAAGAAAGTTGTTTGAAATTTGAATGAGAGGTAGAGAGAATAAGATTGAACAGATAAATAAATAGAGATTGAATGGGCAAAACTTTTCTGAAATTAAAATTACCTTTTCATACCTTGGGAGTTGGTGAAAAGTTGGAGGGAAATTTGAAAGTTTAAACATTTGAAATTCAAAATTTGAGTTTCATTTACTAGCCTACATGTCGACATTTCAATTCCTGTATGTTGACATAACTATTGGTTTTCAAAAGACATGTTGATTTAACTTCATTTTATTATATTAATGTTTTATATTTCGAGTTTATTATTTCCTAAAATAATATTAATCATATCAAATCATCTAAAAATTATATTATTATTATATTTATTATTTATTCTTTTTTTGAATTTCAAAATTCAAATTTGAATTACAAAGTTCAAGCTTGAATTTTAAAATATAAATTTCAAATTCAAACAAAGAAAACATCCGTTCATCCAAATCAACCAAAAAAATAAAAATTAATTAAGGTGTACCTGGTTTTTAGATCCATTTCTTCGACATTTTCTGAATTCTTAATCGTTGTGAAACACATATTGGGATCTCAGTTTTTGGCTCTTCATCACTTGATGACAAATCTGAACCGTCTGAAGTTGTTGCATATGCCCTCTTTCTCTTCTTTGATGAATTACTATTGTATGTTTGTTGATTTGATTTATCTGGATATGGACGCATTCTCTTTATATGACCTGGTTTGTTGCAATTATAACATCTATAATCATTTCTTCCCGAACTCCCTCGATTGTTTGTCTGAAAATTATTTCTCCTTTTATATCGTAGAAATTTTCTGAAATTCCATGTCATTAGAGCAATTTCTTCATCATCCTCACTGCTTGAATCAAAACCATTTGTTCTTGCTTTGAATGTTACAGATTTCTATTATGTGGGCTTATTTTCCTTTTTTTCTATAGTTAAACTTCGAACGACATCAAATTCTCTATTAACTCATCAATTTTCATTTCACTAACATTGTTGGCTACTTCAATCGCCAATGTTTTTTAATCCCATTTTGGAGTCAATGAATTAAGTATTTTTCTAACTTGGTCTTCTTCTGAATAAGTTTTTCCCATTGCTTTTAATGAATGCACGATCTCCTGGAATCTGTAATACATATCGGAGATAGATTCATTCTCATTCATTTTAAATAACTCAAACTGATTAATTAGCATTGATATCTTTTTCTATTTAACTTTGTTGGTTCCTTCATGGGTAACTTGTAATGCTCTCCATATTTCATAAGTAGGTTTACAAACTGAAACTCTATTAAATTCATTTCTATCTAATGAGCGGAACAACATACTCATGGTTCTAGAATTACTTTGTGCAGCAGCCTTTTGTTCATTAGTCCATTATGAAAAATTAGTAGTGGGTTCAATATATTCAGTCTGTGTGTTATTCCATGTGGCTACACCTACTGATTGTAAATACATTTTCATTCTACATGCTCAATATGAATAATTAATGCCATTAAATAATGGTGGTCTAACAGTGGACTGACCCTCTACAAAAGAACTATTATTACCAGTGTTGGTTTCCATTTAATATTTTCAAAAATTAGACTATGAACTTTTTGAAAACCAATGCTCTGACACCAATTGTTAGGAAATGCGTAATGCGGGTCTTAACGTAGAACAAACACTAGAAAGGGGGCGAATAGTGTTTATAAGGAATTTATGAAAATATTAAACTTAATTGATCTACTATATGAATCACACAATGATTATTACACCAGAGATGATCACAAACACAGAAATAATCATAGACACCAAAATAGATAAATATAAAATGCAGAAATGGAAAGAACACACCAGATTTTATACTGGTTCGGATTACTTCTACTTCCTGTCCCATGCAACACTGGATTGTGTAGAGTTTTATTATTATCAATACCCGAGTACAACACCCCTGATTTCACGGCTATAAGGTTAACAATGATTCCACCACCCTTGATTTATTGGCTACAAGGTTAACACCATTCCCTTTCCTTGATTTCAGGCCTACAAGGAACATACCCTTCCCCAAAAAATTCCCAAATGATTACAACATCATATAACTCTGTTCAATAGCACTTCAATTCAGAGAGTATTTGATAGAGATTGAGAAGAGCAGAAGTTTGATATAATTTGAGTAGAAATCGACAAAGTATAAGTGCAGAAATCGAGAAAATAATGTATATTAATGGTGATAAGTAAAGGGGTGAAAATGGAGAAGAAAGAATGATTAAAAATTTGAAATCAGCCTCTATTTATAGTGTCCCAAAGGTTGCAACGTTTCAAATAGTGAAAAAACACTTTCTTTGAAAATTGAAAATATGACAGTTATATGTTGACATTCTAGTTATGTATGTCAGCATATGTATAATATTTTTATTTTTAAAACTAATTTTCAAGTATTTAAACATATATATTATTCTGGAAATTCATGGATCAAAACATAGTAATTTAAATCAATATTCTAAAATGTAAAATCATATGAAAACATAATAACATATTATATAAACATATTTATAAAGTTATAAGATTAAAACTATAAAATTATATTATAAACTTATATATATTAAAACTTTATGAACATATATGTTTGAAATTATAAGTAAGATAGTTGTTCAAAATCATTTAGAAAATAATTTGAAATCAGGATTTGAATTTTGGAAAATGAATTTGAAATTTAAAAATTAGAATTTGAACCTAGAGTGTTATTCATAGTCTTACACAAAACTAGACTCAATTACTATATTTTTCTTGAACTCTTGAAATCCTGATAACTTACTCATGTGTCTTGAATCTCTTTTGAATCCTGAATCTCTTGGAACTCTAAAACTGTACAGTCTTCAGTATTTAAATCCTATATACAAACCTTGCACATATATATATATATATATATATATGTATATATATCCTAGATAGAGATGTTAGTATATATTTTATAATCAATTAGTAATGATAATTGAAATAAGGTTGTTGTCATTGAAACTCCATTCTCTAACATATAGAAAATTTAAACAATCTTGAACTACTATATGAATGACACAATGATTATCACACCAAAAATGATCATAAACACAGAAACAACCATAAACACATATATCAGTAAATATAAAATGCAGAAAAGGAAAGAACGCACTAGATTTTATACTGGTTTGAATTACTCCTATGTCCAATCCCATGCAACACTGAACTGTGTAGAGTTTTATTAATATCAGAATCCAATTACAACACCCTTAATTTCACGGCTATAAGGTTAACACCGATTCCACCACCCTTGATTTCAAACCGGCTACAAGTTTAACACCGATTCCACCACCCTTGATTTCATGGCTACAAGGTCAACATCGCTCCCTTTCCTTGATTTCCGGGATACAAGGAACACATTATTTCCCAAACAATTACCAAATGATTACAATATCCCTATAACTCTTGAATAGCACTTCCAATTA
This sequence comes from Allium sativum, assembly GCA_030737875.1. Classification (NCBI taxonomy): domain Eukaryota; kingdom Viridiplantae; phylum Streptophyta; class Magnoliopsida; order Asparagales; family Amaryllidaceae; genus Allium; species Allium sativum. The sequence goes on from JASFAX010002495.1 coordinate 44,068, forward strand.
GAAAGTATTTGGTAGAGATAGAGAAAAGAATAAGTTTGATATAATTTGAGTAGAAATCGGCAGAGTATAAGTGTAGAAATCAAAGAGTTAAAGTATGATAATGGTGGTAAGAGAAGGGATGAAGAAGCAGATGAAAAAGTGATTAAAGAATTTCGAAATTAGCCCTTATTTATTGAGTTTGAAAGGGTGCAATGTTTCTGAAGCATTTTAAAATATGTAAAGCCACTTCCTTTGGAATTTGAAAAAGTGACAGTTATATGTCGAAATTTCCAAATATGTATGTCGACATATATAGTAATTTGAATTTTTAAAACATTTTAAAGTGTTTAAATTAATATATGTATGTTCTAAAAATTCTTGAATCAAAACTAGTGTTTAAAATGATTTTTCTAAAGTGTAAAAACATATAAAAACATAGTAAAATATAATATTAACATATTTATAAAGTTATATAATATAAAACTATAGAATATATATATATTATAAGCATATATATTATAAAACTTTATAAACTATAAACATATATATATTTGAAATCATAAGCAAAATCTTAATAATTTGAAATCGTTTTTTTGAAAAAGATTTGAAACAATTTTGAAATCAGTTTGAAAAGGAATTTGAAAACAGAATTTGAAAGTGCTAACCGGAGTTTTACATATAAACTAGACTCTATTACTTTGATAATCTTAAGCTCTTGAAATCTTGTTACTCAAAAGTCTTGAGTTCCTTGATATCTTGAATCTCTAAAACTGTACTTGTATATAATTCCTGCATCTATATATATTCTGGGTGAAGATGTTAGTATATATATTTTATAATCAATCATGTTAATAAATGAAATAAGGTTGTTGTGATGGCCCTCCCCGAACCAACCGACATTTTCTTCGAAATGCGTTGCACTGATGTCCAACTAGCGCAAGACGGTCGTCGAAAGAAAAGAAAAGAAAAGGGAAGAAAGGAATTTGAAACTATGAACTAACAAGGAACCTGTAGTATCTCTCACAGCACATAGAATAAAATATAATAACAACATAACTTTGACATAAAACAGGCGAGACAGTGCGTAAGCTGAAAACTAAATCATCATAGCAGCGGAATCCATAACACAGCTTATGATCCAACATCATTACTACAACTTCAAATTTCTATCTTTAAAGCAAAAGAAAGAATAGGTACACTACTAATGCCCAAACAGTGACCAACTACAACACAGGGCGTATATATGTATATCATACGTGGAAGCCTCGTGCTCGTCTCCAGACAACTACTCGCGCATTACCACCTAACTTGTCTTTAGTCTGCTCCTTTAGGATCACCCAGAGTAATAAGAAGAGACATAAAACTCTGGGTCAGACAAAAGTCTGGTATGAGTGATAAGCAACAAAACAAAACAATAACAGGTATAATCCAATCATACCTGAACCTGGAGCTGCAACCAAAGAGTTAGCACAACAAGATGTACAGTACACTAAGGTATCACTAACATAAAGTGTAAAAGTAATATGGGGTGTGCATGGTATGGTGATAGCAAACATCAAACATAGCAATCATCCTCACATCTCTCACTCAGTGCGTAAAGAAACGATATCCACCATTCAATCACCGAATCCTTTGCTACGATCACATTGCTCGAGTCACAATGACCCCATT
>JASFAX010002496.1:0-45716 GCA_030737875.1 Allium sativum
ATATACTTGTCTTTTGTCTTCTGTCTTCAGTCTTCTGTCTTCACAGCTCAGTCAGTCCAGTCATCGTTTGTTTACCTATCATATGAAACAGAAACACACATAGTACACTGCAACAGAAATAAAACTGAATACATGAAAATATAAATGTACTTTTAAATTTTATTTGACTCAGAATTTCGGTGTGTTTCTTATCATTTTTCATCACTTGATCTAATATGCATATATATATTCTTTGGACGTTCGCTATATATGTATACACATACATGCGTATGTATATACACATATTATAGTGCAGGGACAGAAAAACTGTTCAGAATGGCTGCACGAACACACGTGCATATATATATACACACACACACACAGGTGTGCACTGCCTCGCCAATCAAAATACAGTAGCTAGCATTTTAGGACCAGCCGAGTGGACCCACTCGACTCAGTGCAAGTGAAAATGAAGCCATACATATATACACACACATATATATACACACACACACACACACACACACATATATATATATATATACACATACATTTTTGTATATACATGTAACAACAAAATGGTCAAGCAATAGATCAAAAAAACAAATGGTGCAACAAGGTTGAAAGCAATGGTGAATGGGAAACAACAGTGAGCATATGCTCAAGGTAAAAGTGGCAATCATAATACATGTAGCACAAACAAGTGTTCAAACAGCAAAGGTCGAGAAAAGTCATTGCTACATGGTACAACATGATTGCTCCAGTTCAATCCAATGGTAAGTTGGTAAGTGTGCACAGTTCAAAGGAAAATGGTCGGGCATATATTCAAGTACACATAGGAGAAAATACATGGTGTATACTGTCTGCAAATGATTGTGTCGAGCACAACATAGAAATTCAAGATTCAGCAGTATCATGATCAGGTTGGTTCAAACAATGAAGCAAACCATGATTTCAACTCAAACAGTAAGAGAGCAAAAAAGGAGCAACAAATCTAAGTATACAAATGCAACAATATGATCATGAACAAGCACTCATTCATGGCTCGGGGTATTGGTTCTAGTTAATACACATGTACACAAGAACATCATGCATGGAGATAAAATATATGTGCGTATGGTGCCAAATCACAAAGATGAAGACAACAGCAAAAATTTAAGTGTAAACATGTCAACAACAAGGTATAGGGCTGCACAAAGTATGGATTGGGTCGGGTTAGACCAAATACTTCATCTGACCAACATGGGTATGGGTTTAAGGAAGATCAACCCGTATCCGACCTTATATGAGGTTAGATATGGGTTGGGTTGAAGTATCGGTTGGGTTTGGTTTAGTAGGGTTGGGTTGGGTTGCTTGAATATAAAAAAAAAAAAAAGAATATAAGGGATTTTTTTTTAAAATAAAATTATAATATTCAACATAATATATCAGATTTTAGCTAGCATAATGCATTTTAAATAACTAAATCATTACATGACATATTTTATTAAAATTCCATTGCAAAATACATCATATGAAATTCATTTACTACATAATACAACAAGTATTTCATTTTTAAAGACGTTAAAATGCTCTTTAAAATATATTTTCCAAATTCTATCTACTGCAGATTGACATGAAATATGATTTTCTTGTATTTTACTATAGAATGCATAAACATTAGTTTAGGATTATACTATTCTAATTTTAAGTGGGTTGATATTTAATTAGTTTTTTAATATAGGATTGGGTTGGGTTAAAATAAGGTTGGGTTGAAAAAAATATCAAACCCGATCCGTCTATAGTTTGGGTTAAAAATTGTAACCCATATCCAACCCGAACTAGGATGGTTGGGTTTATGTGGGTTGGGTCGGGTTGGGTTGGATTGGATATGGGTTGTGTTCAACCCTAACAAGGTACGGTGCAACAGGGTGAAGCATATACATCAAAACAGGTTCTTGGAAAAACAGTAAATGCTTTCCAATGATTCAAATGAAAGTAATCTTTCATAGCAGTTAAAACATGGAAATGATTTAGCAGTAGTTTTTGAAGTGCAACAAGAATGTTAAAGTAGGGAGCATACAAGGGTGAAACTGTGTGTTCATGCAAGATGCTTATAGAATGTGCTAATTCATGAAGATGAAAGCAGTTCAAGTGCAAGAGAATCTTTTTCATAGAGATCAATGTGACAGATTAAATTCTCTTTTGAGAAGTGATTTATTTTCAGAAATGACTCAGCTTGCAAGGCCTACAATCAAGCAAGGGGAAAAAATGTTTTTTTCTTTAAAATTGTTTAAGCAAATGAAAGTTTTGCAAGGATTATTTCAGAAAACCATCAGTGATTAAAAAGGGAAAACATTTATCTAACTCCATCTTTTGCAAACCATTTTGGGCAAGAGATAAATTAGTTCTTTCCAGAAATTAAAACCAAGCTTCTCGGAATATTGTATCTAACATATCTCAATTCTCTCAATCTATATTAAAGCCGTGGAAATCAAAAATCTAAAATCATGCAACTATTTTTTCAAAGCCGTGAACATCAGCAATTCGAACAAGGGAACATTTTTCGTGCAAGGGATAAATTTACAATAACACAACATATTCACAAAAAGTAATCAAGCTGAGGAAACAAAAGCCAAAATCATGCAAGTATTCTTTTCAAAACCATGAATTTTCAAAAGTGGAAACATCACAATTTCAAGCGAAGCCACATATTTGAAATCAGAGAAACAAGGGTTTGAGTGACCCTATAAATACAATCAACATCATCATAGGCAAGCTTCGAATCCACAAGAAAATGTTCAAGCATATAATAGAATCAAAGAAACTCACGATTTTTAGGGATTCGATCGAACAATCGTCAAATCGTTGAACACAAGGAGCAGTTGTATACTTGAGCAACAGTGAACAAATCAGCATCATCAAACATAACAGTGATTTGGAAGAGGAAGAGAAAACCCTAATTTTTCCTATCACGGCCGCCATTCTTTTTCACAGAGAGAAGTAATAGGAGAAAGGAATATGGGTGCAAACATAAAAGTGGGCCGACTAATTCAAAAATGGGCTTAGAGTTTAATTTATTGAAAAAATGGGTTTTCTTGTTTTTTTTATCTATTTTGTATTTTAATTTGTCTTATAAACCGTCACAACGGTTACTAGAGTCTGTAAAATTTTAAGAATCCGGTTAGGGTGTTAACTGGCAGTTTACTAGTGTCTTTAAAAACTAGGGTTACAGGTTTGCAATCCAGGAAAATATGGTCTAGGGTACAAAGGTTAGTCTAGGGTTTTGAGCGTAGTACTAGAATTAGAGCGAGGGGTTCGCGAGTGTACATGGTCTTGTATGCGGGATCTGTTCCTTTACCTAGTAGAAACCTTAGGAATGCAGCAGTAGGCAGGGTTTTGCCGAAGCTGGGTATCTCTATGTGTTATTTACTTTCTACATTTCTATTTCCCCATATTCTGTAATCTGTGAATATTTTAATATCCCATAAAACTTGAACTCAGCGATAAATTGTAATAAACCCTATTCACCCACTCTAAGGTTAATCTAGATCCAACAAGTGGTATCAGAGCATGTTATTTCATTAACTTTAGAGAAATGCATTCCCCTAGTTGTCAGTCATCTAAGAGTCAGTCCAGTCATAATCCATCTATTTTTAATGGTACAGATTTCTTAAATTGGAAATCAGAAATGGAATCTTATTTTAATCCTGTTAATGTTAAATGTTGGGATGTTGTTGTCAGTGGGTACGATAGAGTAGACATAGCTTTTAATTCTCGTGCTACACACATTTTATATTCTCATCTTGATGATGACCAATAAGTCTTATTTCCCATTGTTTAACCACGCAGGAAATATGGCAAACTCACAATACATTGTATGGACGAAAAGAGGACAACGACTCAAAAGCCCAGAAGTCAACTCAGATTTTGATCTATGTTTACAAGGTGAAACAGACAGATCAAACGATGGAGAATCAATAGATGGTGAAACGGAAAACTTCTCTTATGAAGATTCGGTTTATACGTGTCTTGATTTAACTAAATCTATTGATAAGCTCCAACATAAAAATAAAACTCTGAAATCTAGAAATCTTGAGTTGACCAGCAAAATTAATGACTTGGAATCACAAATTGAATATTCTAAAAATCCTTCAAATTTGGATTTCAAAAATTGTTTGAAATTAGAAACTGATCTCGTTCATCTCAATACAAATATTCAAAACCTTGAGAATGAAATTCGGATCATAAAAGTGAACGAGATTGAGTTATTATGTTTGAACAATTTTTTGCATAAGGAATTTGAAAATTCCAAGACGACTGAAATTTCTAAAAATGATTTTGCTGGAAAACAAAATTTGCTGAAAACTGCATCAATTCTGAATGAAATTTAAAATGAAATTATAAATTTTAAGATCTTTGAGGTTGAAAAAAAAAACAATTTGATTTTGAGGTTTCTGAGAGTAAATCCAAAACTAAGAAACTTCTAAAGAAGAATAATTTTCTAAAATCTAAAATCAACAATCTTGAGTTGAGTTTGAAATGTTTTTCAACCAGTGAAAAATCTTTTAATATGTTATTGAAAAACCAGTTTTCATTTGGTAATAGGAATGGTCTCGGTTTTGGGAAAACAAATATTTTTGAAAATATGAATTCTTGTGTTTTCAAAAATTCCTCAAATTGTTTTGAAAAGCATCGTCTTGAAATTTAATCTCTGATAATTCCAAAGGATTTTTGAATCACAAATGAGATAAAAAGTTGTTTGATAACAATCTGGTTAATCCATTTTAGACCCCGAAGAAAATAAAATGATTTTCACTAAATTCAAACAGATATGTGTTCCAAAAGGTACAAAGGTGAATTCAAATGGTCTGTTATACAAACAGGTTTGGGTACCTAAGTTCAACACATAGCTATGAGTGGTTTTATAGTTTTTGTCAGACCACTTGATCCCCAAAAATACATAGGTACCGAAGGTTGGCTGAGGAACGACTTTCTAGAAGAATCAAAGATCATTTCATATTTCAAGGATAATTAACATAAGTTCCTTAGCCAAGTCTGTTGAGTTGGAGATCCACATCGTCTACTACAATTCAGGTATGATCTCTAGACTCACATTCTTTTGTTTATATTTTCTTTTTTTATTTTGTTCCTTCTTTTACTTCTTCTTTTATTTATTTTTTCTAATTGGATGCATCACTGCCATATATTTTTGTTTTCTTCTTGGACTTTCCTAACTTCCAATAGAAGTATTCATGATCTTTTGGAAATTTGCTTTAATTAAAAAAAACTCTCTTGTTTCAATCATTTCCAGATCTAGAATTCAATTCTATAAATATCTGCAATGGTTTGAAGTTTATTTTTCTTATCAATGAATTCCTAACAGTGCTTAGGTATTCATATCATATCTTGAGCACTGTTAATCTTAATTATTAATTTTTGAAGCTCTGAAATATTGATGAAATTTCACATAACTCTATTGTTTTGAGTTTCTTCTAATTCATTTTAGAAAAGGTTAAATTGTTATACTCATTACAGCACATTACTAGTTTTCAGTTGTGATAATTTTACTGATTTTCTGATTGGCTTGGATATTTTGAATTGTCTTGAATTATCTTGTTACATATTGAAAATCATCATTATTCATGGTTATCTGACTTGGACATTTGTTTTTTTGAAATCATTTGAAATTTATAATATTTTAAATCTCACACACCTCTCAGATTTGAAATTAACAATCTTGTGTGATTGATTCATTATATCTCTAGATTTACATATATTTAAGTGATTTCAAATAAATCATTTCTTAATTTTTCGGATCATGAATTATCTCTTACGCCTGATGTAAATAATCTGAATATTTCACTTGTGCATGTAAGAGATTTTGTGAAACATTCTTCGAAAATCTAATTTTGTAACTCACTGTTATTTCATGAGCAATTGGCTTGGATATTTGTTTGAAATTATATGAAATTATTGATTTCTTGAGTCACACAAATTTTCTGAATCTGAAATTTACAAAACGGTGTGATCGATTCATTTAATCTTGAGATTTTCATATTCCCTCAAGTGATTTCAAATAAATCATATTTTTGGATCATGAATCATTTTTTTCACCATCAAATTTTTTTGTGAAACATATTATTGACAAGCCTGCTTTAGTATTGGTTTTGTGCTACTCTGATACTGATTCAAAAATATTTTGATGATTGCTTGTTTTGGTATATTTTCTGCTCGGATTAAAGTGCCTAATTTGCTTATCTTGCTGTTTGGACTTAGTGATTAGTTATACCAGTGTTTGCCACCCATGTCATGTTAAAATCCTTGTAAATAGAGACACCAACAAGTGGTATCAGTTTAGAAGTGCTGCATTGTTTTCATCGGGTATATATTGGTTTAAATCCCTCATGTCTTGTATAGTTCTTTTATAACCCTCTTGTAATTGATTTTCAATTTTAAAATTATTTATTGATTATTCATTCGGAAATTGAAATCAATAACCAAATTGATCTGTATTTAGAACTCATCAAAATTATTATCAGATTTTGAAAGTGTGACGAATTATGACTGCAAACTTCACAATAAGAGGAGATTTTATTTAAACTTTCATGATGATTGAAGAGTTCTTATAATGTCTTTAAATTGGCGCTTATTTTACAAACATCTTCTCTGCCTGTCATCCTTCTATCATTCATCATGATTTTATATAAATGTGAAGACTTTAATATATTTAGAAAATCATCCTGTATAAAGAGTGAAAATATTTGTGATGGAAATGTGACTTTATTATTTTTCAGAATTACTGATAATTGAAATAGACTTTATAATTTTCAATTATCACTAATTCTGACACTACTTTGGACAAACCATGGATGATTTGGGTGATTTGATTATATTGTGGTATTATTGGATTGATTGATTGTTGTGTATGGAGCGAGCCAGTATCAAGAGAGAGATAATGCTAGACATTATTCCGGTTCTAATATCGCGTTGTTATAATGCCGAATTTTTCTGAAACTGAAATGTATATAAAATTTTCTGAAAAAGAAACTGAAATATTATTTTTAACATATAAATACAATTATAAAATTCTCCTGAAACGAAATTGGAACAAAAGTTCATTGAGAAATCGGATGATTTGTTTATGTACACCAATTTAGCTGACATTGAATGAGACGATAAATTTTACACATCACCCAACTGCACCATTAATATTCAGTATTTGTTGGTTGAAACACCAAATGGGTATTGGGATGATATTTGACATACACTAATCCCTATTGTTTAGTTGTATGTCAATCGATTGGTTAACAGGCTGTTGTAAGCATTATTTATTTATTTAATGCTTATACAGTTGTAGATTGTTCTCTAGTTGTTATTTGGATGTTTATCATTACTGTTGAACACATATGATGTATGAGATACATATAGCTAAAATTATAAGGTAATGATTGGATCTCATTCCAATTTGGAAATAACGAATATTTTGAAATAATATTTAGTAAAGAATTTTAATTATGATTTTGATGTCCGATTTGGGATGGACACAAAAATATTGGAATATGGAAGCCGAGTAAAGTATATACGCCATTTTTAACCCGAACGGGTTTACCGATCGATTTTATTTATTTTATAATAAATACGAAAAGGAAATGGATTTTAAATTCAGATATTTTCAAAATAATATCATTTTAATATTTTAATGATATGGAATATTCGATTTTGATTTAAATTTGAAAATGAAGTTGAAATTGTTTTAAAAAAAAATTACAAATGATTTAGAAAATACGTTTTGAATGGAAATCGATGATATATATATATTATATGTATAATGGTCTGAATAGAACATGGCGAGCAGCGACCATTCGAGAATTTCGACAATTAACTTCAAATGGATATAACGGAAGATCCGACCGTCGGATTCTCCTAAAACCGGAAATGTTGGTTCGTATCAAAAAGATCTTTCCAATCAATATAAGAGATTTGAAATCTAATAGTTAGATTTGGAAATATGTCCAAATCAATTTCAGAAAAGGTCGCTATGGATGCAGTTTAGTGGCCGTTATTGGAAACCGACCGTAAATGCTTTAATAAATTATAAATATATGGGAAAATTATGTAAAATCATAATACTTGATTTAGAAAGATTTTGGATTAAAAAAATTCAAGTTTGAAAAGATAAAAATATATTTTTATCGAAATGAACTACTTATTAACTAGATTAGAAATCCAATGGTTTTTAAATTAATAAATTGGATTTGAAATGGTTTTAATATAACCAGAATTTTAGAATATACGAATTGGAATGGATATAATCTTCGGAATATTTCGATATTGGATTCCGTTATTATACGGATATTGTTGAGGAATTTGGAAGATATATATCATTATTCCCAATACGATATTTGTTGGTTTCAGAATTTGATATTGAATATAAGCCGATATAATTTCTATTCAGAGCCTTATATATAATATCAAGTTGGATTTTGGGTTTGTCATGAATGGTGTCTTTACTAACACTGTTCTTAAACCTCGTTGAGAAAAGAATAAATCTTTTAATTAAGGTTTAGAGAAGTTTACCAATTAATTGAATTGGAATTGAAATGAAAATTGGATTTTGGGTTTATCGTGAACAATTTTTTAAATAACATTCTTTCTTTAACCCAATTAATAGTGAAGATATGATTTGAAATTTATAAATCTTTTTATTAAGATTTAATGAAATTTTTCCAAAGTTAAGATTTTCCAATTTAATATATTAAATTGGAATTGAACGAAATTTGATTTGGTAGTAATCGAAATGAGATTTTGTGAGGGAAGACCAATACTAATTATGGAATTTAAAAGGCCTTGTCATTATTCCGTTTATAGTATTAGTACGACATGGAAATTTATATCGATTATATATTGATCTGTTTTTCATGATGATTCCATAGTTAATGGAATATGAATTTGGGGTTTATCGTTAATTGTGTTTTAAGTGACATTAGTTCTTTAACCCAGTTAAAGACCAGATTAATTTCTTAAAATTGAATAATCACAAAGTAATGATTTTTGTGATTAAAACCAAGATGGAGTTTTAATGAATCTTCAATTAGATTGAAATGGGAATGGGGTAATCAAATTTACCAAATTTAAGAAATGTTTCAGAATGGAGTACCACCAATTTTACTCCAGGCAATAGTTAAGTCATTAATTAGATTTGAGCATGAAATGGTAATTAAATTTATTGATAACACAGTGGGTGTTAGATATGCAGTACAACCAGTTTTGCTCCATGGGATGAACAGGTAGGGATTGAGATTATTAAATAAATGATTAATTCGATAAAGTTCGCTAATCCAGACTAGTTGATAAACCTTAATTTGGTTTTTAATTGTGAAAAGGTAAAGTAAAATCATTTGAAATGGATATCCAAAGAAAGATAAAACAATAAATTTTAAAGAAATGGGAACCTTTCCCTAAAGATGTGAATATTTGAATAAAAAAAATTCTGAATTGGAATGAGGTGTATGATGTGTTTTTATAGCACTTGATTATTGATTATAAAATACGCAAGTTATTTGGAAAGACCGGGTTTAACCCATTTTGATTAATTAATACGATGACTAAAAGTCGACGATGAAGACGGTGGTTGAAGATCGGAGATCTTCACATCGTCTGGATGATTACTGTGTCTTGATTGTGCTGTACACCCAAGACAAGGTAATATGTGGTGATCGTCCAGACGTACTTGGAGACCGACCAGATATGCAAGGACCTCTCTCCTATATTGGACATATAGGACGAGGAATAAGGTTCCTCCGTTTTCGTTCAGACCCGGAACAGACTTGTAAATGGGGGGGTGTCTGACATTGGATTTCATTCTGTGCTGATTGATTTCTATTAAATATATATATGTTTGGTCGTGGAAAATTTATTCTCTTGCGTAACACCCTTCTCTGAGACGTACGAGTTTAGAGGTTATATATTGATAAACATCAATTGTATAGCGTGAATTATCAGTGTGGAATCTTGAGATGTAAATGATCAAGGATTTTGTTGAAAAGAAGAGTCTTGTGGTTGATGATCAAAGCACGACTTTAAATATCACAGCTTTGTGTATAGCGTTAATTCGCGAGCCTCACAACCGATATGAGTCAAAAACGGGATAGTACTCGTAGGGAGAACTTGCGTTTCTTTCTAGCTAGAAGTGGTGTCATGGTATGGATCCCATATATTTTTACTTAAGTGGATGATGAATCACGAGGTGCCTTTGATATAGAGCTCTATGCTCATAGGGTCGACATGCTGACCTGTTTGGAGGTTCGATAGGACCGGGAAACGTATTGTTTAGGAATTATTAATCTACCAAAGTAAGTGTGGACCGGCCCTACCGTTCACAGGGTTCACTGCAGGGGATCCCGAGGCATTTGCTAGAGTGTCTCGAATCGAAAAGAGCCATCCCTTGCCTTGACTCATGATGGAAATCCAATTTCCAATATGTGACTTTTAGGTTTTGATTGTAAACCTATATTGCGACATAGTATATGGTAGCTATGTCGTCTATGATTGATACATTTATATTTGAAGTTGATTTTGACACTATGAACGTATAGTAATATCAAAATGATTTGTTTTAAATGTACCAAACATGTTTGGCTATTATAAGGGAAAACTCTATCCTCCGGCTTGCGTTGCATTGTGTGATGGGACCTGAGTCTTATCATAGCTTCATTTTTCAAAAAGCATTGCACTGTTTTTTGTTTTAAACTAGTATTCATGTGGAGTAAACCCGTTCCGTGCTATACGGAGTGGTCCCATGATTTCCCATCTTTTAAAGTAAAGATTAAATAATTGTTTTAGTTCTCACACCATTCCCATGATGACTTGAAGTTTATTATTTTAACCAAAACTTTGGGTGCCCTTATTTTACGCATGGGCAGCTAGTAGTTTTGGTTTTCACAGATATTTCTTTTCAAAGGACCTTGGATTACAGCTAGAGCTATAATCGGAAAGCTTTGTATCCATGTATTTCTTTCAGTTGTGTTAGTCGATGTATTTCCACTACGCATTGTATTTATACATTTTATTTCCGCCGCTTTGTATTTTAATCTCAGATATTGTATTTTTGCTGTGTAATATTTATTCGTACTTTGGAATATTCCTTTACTCTGATGTAAATTGTTGTAATAACAATGAAATGTTCTATTGTTGATGTTCTGATTAGTCGTTCTCTCAAAGCAATTCGGTGTTTCTAGTAAGGGGAAGTTTAGGTCGTTACAGTAAAACAACACTGTCTGACCCGAGCATAATGGAAAAACAACACCCGGATTAAGACTAAAGTTCTCATATTAATCAATTAAATCATCTGAAATATGAAATGAATAATATTGGATTTCTTCAATTTACATAAATTTTTATTGATTTCAAAACTCATTTAAAGTTTACATAATCTATCAATTTCCCAATCGATTCAATGTTTCAAAAAAATTAATAATTAACATTTCAGGAAATTATAGTGCACATTCTTAATATCAATATTGCAATAACTTATTCAGTTTCATTGTTTCATAACATTTTTTAAATTTCCAATAATTGAAAACTATCCAAGTACATAAGGGATAAAATCAAACTATAGTTCAATCTCTACTATTAGTATTTTCATCGTATTTCCTTATTTCACTAGTATTTTAAAGGTTGTTTTTATTCTTTCGAAAAGTCATATACAATGCAAAGGAATTTGAGCAAAAAAGTTCAATTTACAAATTATTTTCAAAAATCTGTTTTTAATTCAATTTCTAGAATTCAATTTCTTCATAATATATAAATACCAAATTTTCTGTATAAAACACCTTTCCATTTAATTCAACTAATTCCAATTTTATCAAATGGCAAGATCAACAAATTCAAATACTTACAAGTAATCAACAATGCATCCATTAACATTATATCAAGTAGCAATCATAGGAGTCATACACAAGCTATATGTCATAGTGTTCAATTACACATAGTGGCCGCTTCACCATAGATCACATACTACAACACTAGAGAAGTGATGCAAGAAGTGGAAAAATATGTTGCTATAGGCAAAAAATGATCTATGGCAACATAAGTAATCATAAATGATCTATAGTAATACTTTTACCATCTAATGGAAACACTTTTAGCACCCAATGGAAATTTTTTTACTGCTCTAGCATGATTAAATATTTATTTAATAAAATACTAATGCATGAAATTTGAATTCCAAAGTGTTTTATTAAATAAAATGTGACGGCCCGCCCCGCACCAGCCGACATTTCCAAGGAAAGTGCGCTGTACCGATGTCCAACCAGTACGGAACGGACGTCTGAAGAAAGGATAAGAAGACAAGAACTAACAAAGAACCTGTAGAATGTATCACAGGGCATGGAACAAAATGTAATAATAACATAACTTTGACCTAAAACAGGCGAGACAGTACATAAGCTGAAAACTAAACCAACATAGCAGCGGAAATCCAAATACAGGTTATGATCCAACAACATTATTACAACTTTAAAACTGACTCTAAAGCAAAATAAAGCTAATGTAGAAGGTGCACTACTAATGCCCAAGCAGTGATCTTCAACAACAAGGGAGAATATCTATAAATATCATACGTGGAAGCCTCTTGCTCGTCTCCGGATCAGATACTCGTGCATACTCAGCTAACCTGTCTCTAGTCTGCTTGTGAGAGCACCTAGAGTAATATGAAGAGACATAAAACTCTGGGTCAGACAAAAAGTCTGGTATGAGTGATAAGCAGCTAAACAGAACATTAACAGGTATACAAAACCATACTTGAACCTGGACCTGCAACCAAAGAGTTAGCACTACATACCGTACAATACTCTAAGGTGCCACTGAACAGATGGTGTAAAGATAACGGGGATGGGGGTGTGCATGTCATAATGATGGCAAACAAATCAACCATAGCAACCATCCTCACATCTCCCACTCAGTGCGTAAAGCATACGATGTCCAGCACTGTCAATCACTAGACCCATCGAAGTAGTGACGGAGTTCGACTTGTACAACTACGGCTACTACCAAGCTTACCACATGGAGTCATGACCAAATCTTTATAAATGACCCCACTTCATTGGTTTCTAGCTCTTTAGTCGAACCTAGGCCACTGTGGCCCTGAATCCGTTCACGTACTCCCCACACATAGTGATTCAAAGTTATAGACATCGACAACCCCTTAGCACACGTCCCGCCGCAAAGCCCAATCATGAAGCTCACTTATTGGTTCCCATCTGGATCTTGAGTCAAAGCTCCTCATTTGGACCTCCTTTACATCTCGGGTTTTCGTCGAATTGGAGCTGATCTTCAGGAGAAGTCGTCATGATGAAGTAGTCCCAAGCCCAACACTGGTTCGGTTCGGCATATACATAGTGCTCCAGTCCTCATCGGTTCGGTTCGGTCCAATGCTTCCTAGTATGCTCCTGGGTGTGGTTCGGTTCGGTGCTCCCCTTCTTGCTTGGTTCGGTTCGGATGCCTTCTATCTGGGTTCGGTTCGGTGGTTGCTCCCTCCTCGATATTCCGATCCGATCCCCCTCCCCTTCGTTAGCCCGATCTGATCTCGTCCTCCTTTATTCGCCGATCCGATCCCATCCTCCTTCATTCGTTGATCCGATCCCAATCTAACCATAGTGGCCTTCCTTCTCGCCATGCCTTATTTTGAGCTAAGTTCCAGTCCTATTCAGTGCTTCCTTGCCCAGTCCACTATCCAATCCGAGCCCCATATTCGATCCGATCCGAAACCCTTCACAACTATCTGCAACTTTTCCCAGCGATTATTTTACGCCTTTCGACGATGTTTTCGACCATTATAACTGTTTTAAACAATCACAAAGCATATCATACAGTCATAGCAACAAATAGAAGTGCCCACAAACACCAAAACATCAATATGATAGGTTAAAATGAATCAAACATAGCTAAAACCCCATATTTTCCCTTAAGCATGTTTAAACAAATCTAATGATATGATTAGTAAAACTTAACCAAATCAAACCCAATTTCTAACAGAGGTCTAAAACATCATTTAAGAATTTATAAATATTTTTCTAGAATTTATTAATGTATAAATTCGCTAATCTTCACTAATTACCCTTAATTAACCGTAATTGGTGCAAAACTATGCAAATCACTCACCTTAGCCACAAATAAAACCCAAAACTGAAATATTCTTCGATTTGGCGCTGTTCCCAATCTTCACAGCAGCTTTACCTCGGTTCTCGTGCTAATCGTCCTTGATTTGAAGTAGATTAGGCCAATCTTTGATTAAACGGTGATTATGGATGATTCTAGATGTTGGAGGCCATTGTTAGAGTTGAACAAAAGTCTATAGCGGCTGGAAAAGTGTCTAAAAACCGAAATCCTAACCCTAGCAGCATTTAAATACCCCTAATCCTGAAATCCCCTAATGGGCCTAGCTGTTAATCACCCGGTTAAGCCCAATTAAGCTGTTTTTCACCATCTGAAACTTGTTTCAGCCATATTTCCCAAACGGTGACTCCGTTTGGCTAGTGTGACCACTCTACGGAATTAAAACCATCATCCGGAGCCAATGGAAGTGGTTTCAGGTCAAATTTCCTTTCCAGTCAAAAGTTATGGCCAAAACAAGATCAGCTAGGGGCAAAACAGTCATTTAAAAATAGGGAAAAATCATGAACATGGGAAATGACCCCAGTAGTCGTCTCCCAAAGTTACATGACTATACGACTCCGTATGTGAAAGAAATAAATATTCTACGATCCGTCGATGCATAGAATGCGGGTCGTTACATTCTCCCCCCCCCCCCCCCCCCCACCCCCGCCCCCCAAGAGATTTCATCCCCGAAATTCCTTAACTCAAAACATACAAAGAATCCCGCTTGCCTACCAACCATATATAACAATCAATCATGCATAACAAACAAATAAATCTATCCTGGCATGCAGAAACTAAATCGAACTGAAATCTTACCAGGCAAAGAGTTCAAGATACATCTTCCAAATGCTCTCCTCTGTCTCCCAAGTACAATCATTCTCATTCTCACCCCACTGAACTTTGACTAGGTTCACCGCTTTCCTTTGAAGTTGCTTCGTATCGTTCCCAACAATACGCATAGGCTTGCGGTTCCCAACCGCCTCGGGTTCAACTTCGACACCATCCAACTGATCAGGTGAAATAGTCACATCTGGGTCATGCACGAATTTCTTTAACTGGGAAACATGAAATACATTGTGAACTTCTGCCATGTTTTATGGTAATTCAACTTTATATGCCAAATTCCCAATTTGCTTAAGAACTGGGAATGGACCAACAAATGTTGGTGCTAACTTGCCTCTCCTGCCAAATCGTATCACGCTCTTCAACGGAGAAATCTTGACAAACACCAGGTCGCCAATGGAGAACTTTAATTCTCTTCTCCTTTTATCAGCATAACTTTTCTGCCTGTCTTGAACAGCCTTCATTCGTTGTTGAATGATTTTGATCTTATCTGAGGTTTCTCTTATCACGTCTGGTCCAAGTATAAATTTCTCACCGGTCTCTAATCAACATGACGGTGAGTTGCACGGTCTTCCGTACAAAGCTTCAAATGGAGCCATACCAATACTGGATTGATAACTATTATTATATGCGAACTCTACTAGATGCAAATGGTCATCCAATGATCCACCAAAATCCAATATGCAAGATCTCAAAATATCTTCTAACACTCGATTCACCCTCTCTGTCTGTCCGTCTGTTTGAGGATGATACGCGGTACTGAGATGTAATTCTGTTCCTAACGCCTCTTGTAAGCTCTTCCAAAACCTCGGTCACTTACAATGCCTTTGGGTATTCCATGAAATTTTACTACCCATTTTATATACAGTTCCGCTAACTTAGCTGCCGTCCTGTTTGACTTGACGGGTATAAACCTTGCGCTCTTGGTTAAACGATCGACAATCACCCAAATGCTATCATGGCCCGATCTAGTCCTCGGTAACCCATCAATGAAATCCATTGAGACTTGTTCCCATTTCCATTCTGGAACTTCTAATGGTTGTAACAAACCACTAGGCTTCTTTTGCTCGGCTTTAACTAGCTGGCAATTCATGCATTTGGATATAAACTTCCCAACGTCTCTTTTCATCCCTTCCCAGTAGTAGGTCTGCCTCATGTCTCGATACATTTTGTTACCACCGGGATGTATAGTCAGTTTTGAGTGATGACATTCTCTAAGCACCTCATCTCTCAATCCATGGACATTCGGTACAACTAGTCTTCCATTCTTTCTAAGCCATCCATCTTGATCAAGCCCATACTTGTTTATCTCTTCGTTGATCCCCATCTCTAACTTTGAGATGATTTCCAATAGGTTAGGATCGTCGCTCTGGCTGGAACCAATCCGCCCAATAAAAGTGGGTCTAATCGTCAAACTTGCTAACATTTCTGGATCCAACTCGCACTTTGTCTGAAATCATACCCTGCGATGTAATCCAGTTGCTTCTATTCAAGAAACATAGCCCCTAAACTGGCATGTCTTCTTCTCAATGCATCAGCCACCGCATTGCCCTTTCCTGGTGTATATGCGATATCGAAGTCATAGGAAGCCAAAAATTCTAACCATCTTTGCTGTCGGAGATTTAGATCCTTCTGAGGGAAGAGATACTTTAACGACTTATGGTCCGTAAACAACTCGAGTCTTTCTCCCAAGAGATAATGTCTCCACATTTTCAATGCGAACACGATCACTGCCAATTCCAAACCATGGGTAGGGTAACTTCTCTCGTGCGGTTTCAATTTCCGACTTGCATAGGCTACAACCCTACCTCCTTGCATCAATACTGCACTTAGTTTGGTACCACAAGCATCTGTGTATACCGTCATTTCTTCATTCCCTTTAGGAATGACTAACACTGGTGCACGCGTCAACTTTTCCTTTAGACTCTTGAATGCATTCTCGCACTTTTTCGTCCCAGACGAAAGCTTGATTCTTCCTGGTCAACTGAGTCAATGGTGCTGCTATCTTGGAGAAGTCTTGGATGAACTTACGATAATATCCAGCTAACCCCAAGAAACTTCTTACGTCAGTTGCATTCTTGGGCCTAGACCAATCTTGTACCGTAGCCACCTTAGCATGATCCACGGCAATATCATTCTCTGAAACAACATGGCCCAAGAACCTCACTTCCCTTCTCCACAAGTGACACTTAGAAAACTTTGCTTTCAATTGGTGTTTTCTTAACACCTCCATCACTATCCTCAAGTGTTCCTTGTGTTCTTCCTCTGTCCTCGAATAAACAAGTATATCATCCACGAACATAGGAAAAAACTTATTCAACTGATCTTTGAATACCCTATTCATAATATCCACAAAATATGTTGGTGCATTGGTCAACCCAAATGGCATGACCAACCATTCATAAAATCCAGACGGCGTCCGAAATGCCATTTTAGCTATACTCTCAGCTTCCACTCTAAGTTGATGAAAACCTGTCGCGAGATCCAACTGGGAAAATACTCTCGCGCCACTCAACTGATCAAACAAATCATCTATCCGCGGTAGAGGATACTTGTTCTTCCTCGTCACTTTATTCAACTCGCAGTAGTCTACACACAATCGAAGGGAACCATCTGCCTTGGTAGCAAACACAACTGGTGCTCCCCACTCAGAAACACTCCTACGGATAAATCCCTTCTTCAAAAGATCACTGACTTGCACCCCGAGCTCTCGCTGCTCCCTTGGTGCCATATGACGAAGTGACATCACTATAGGTCTGGCAACTTTCACTAAATCAATAAGGAACTCAATCTCTCGGTGTGGTGGAAGCCCGGACACTTCCTCGAAGACGTCCGGATACTGGCCAACCATGGGCAAACTTGACAACTCACCTTGCGAGATGTCGAGGGAATTTAGAAAACTAGCCATTACTCCATCACTAGGTAGACCACCAAACACTACCCTCTGCCCATCATCCGCTCTAGCTGTCACCAAAAAGCCTCACAGTCTACCACTACCCCGTACCTTTGGAGCCAATCGACTCCCAAAATAATGCCAAACCCAGTAAAGCCCAAAACAAAGCAATCACAAACAAACATACATCCATGACTCGATAAAACCACATTACGGCAAATCATGCTAAGGCTAGTCGAACCACCAATCGGGTTCGTCACTTCTAAAGGTCTATCGACAATCTCAGGCTCCAATCCCAACCTATCTACCAGGTCACTAGATATGAAGGAACTGGAAGCTCCGGTAGCAAACAAAACTCTAATAGGAACATCATAAATAGAAAGCATATCTTGAATGACGACATTCTTTCCCTTCTCCGCCACAGTTGGGGCATTCGACGAAGAAGAAATAGCATTAAGAGCATATGCTTTCACCATTTGCTTTTCTTTAGGGGTTGCAGACACTTGTCCTTGTGATGTCCCACTTGGCCACAATTGAAGCGTTTCCTATCCGCTGGCTTGGCCCGACAATTACTAGCATAATGGCCCTTCTTCCCACAACTGAAGCACTCAACATCCTTCTTATTCTTTTTCTTCTGGCCATCCTTAGTATGATTCTGCTTTCTCTTATTCTGAGAACGATTCTTGCCTCCACCGCTTGCTTGCGGTTTTGGCTCCTCTGCTGATGCAACCTCAGTCTTCGGCTTAGGGTATATACTTTCTGATCTTAAAGCTTTCCCCACAATCGACTCAAACATCTCGTCGATGTGGTTAATAAGCCTTTCCCCTAAGTATCCATCCAAGCCAATTATGAAGTTCTCGTTCTTCTTCTCGGGAGTGTCAATGAGGGATAAACCATACTTCGATAAAGTATCGAATTTGGCAATATACTCCGATACAGCTTTGGCATTCTGCTTGAGTTCCAAAATTTTCTTAAACAACACTGACTTCTGTGCAGCTGGAATGAACTTATCGCTAAAGTGAACCTTAAACTGATCCCAAGCGATCTGATCTTCGGGAATAGCTACTTTTATAGCATTCCACCAATTCATTGACCGTCCTTGCAGCTGACGAGATGCTAGCCTCCTCTTCATCTCATCGTCGAAGCCCAAGTCTTTGAAGATACGTTCACAGCTATTCAACCAATCCTGAACATCCGTAGCCGACTCCGTTCCAAGGAACGACTTCCCACCAACACTAGTATAATCGTTATTCAGCTTGGCGAAATCGGCCCTAGGCGCCTGCACTACTAGACCACAACCATTACCAGCATTGGGAGCTGCCCTCTGTACATCCCTAATCATCTCTCTCATGAAGTCAGTAAACATCGTCCTCATGTCAGCAGCATTCCCATTATTGGCTCCACTACCAGTACCCCTCGTATATCGGCTCATCATTCAATCTGTAAAGAGAAACGATTAGCCATCTCCATAGTGGTGCTAGTGTAATGCGACTTCATCCTTGGCTGTACTAATAGTATATATATATTTTGAAAACCAAAATAATCACAAATACACACTCTCATATATGTATTCGAACTCTCCCTGGGGACTTCACTAGGTTAACTACACAACCTAGAGCTTTGATACCAAATGTGACGGCCCGCCCCGCACCAGCCGACATTTCCAAGGAAAGTGCGCTGTATCGATGTCCAACCAGTACAGAACGTACATCTGAAGAAAGGATAAGAAGACAAGAACTAACAAGGAAACGGTAGAATATCTCACAGTGCATGGAAAAAAATATAATAATAACATAACTTTGATATAAAACAGGCGAGACAGTACATAAGCTGAAAACTAAACCAACATAGTAGTGGAAATCCAAATACAGCTTATGATCCAGCATCATTATTACAACTTTAAAACTGTCTCTAAAGCAAAAGAAAGCTAAAGTAGAAGGTGCACTACTAATGCCCAAGCAGTGATCTTCAACAACACAAGGAGAAAATATATATATATATATATATCATACGTGGAAGCCTCCTGCTCGTCTCCGGATCAGATACTCGTGCATACTCAACTAACCTGTCTCTAGTCTGCTCGTGAGAGCATCCAGAGTAATAAGAAGAGACGTAAAACTCTAGGTCAGAAAAAAAAGTCTGGTATGAGCGATAAGCAGCTAAACAGAACAATAACAGGTATACTAAACCATACCTGAACCTGGACCTGCAACCAAAGAGTTAGCACTACATACCATACAATACACTAAGATGCCACTGAATAGATGGTGTAAAGATAACGGGGGTGGTGGTTGCATTTCATAATGATGGCAAACCAATCAACCATAGCAACCATCCTCACATCTCTCACTCAGTGCGTAAAGCATACGATGTCCACCACTGTCAATCACTAGACCCATCGAAGTAGTGACGGAGTTTGACTTTACAACTACTGCTACTACCAAGCATACCACATGGAGTCATGACCAAATCTTTACAAATGACCCCACTTCATTGGTCTCTAGCTCTTTAGTCGTACCTAGGCCACTGTGGCCCTGAATCCGTTCATGTATTCCCTACACATAGTGATTCAAAGTTACAGACATCGACAACCCCTTAGCAAACGTCCCGCAGCAAAGCCTAATCATGAAGCTCACTCATTGGTTCCCATCTGGATCCTGAGTCAAAGCTCCTCATTTGGACCTCCTTTGCATCTCGGGTTTTGGTCGAATTGGAGCTGATCTTCAGGAGAAGTTGTCACGATGAAGTAGTCCCAAGCCCAACACTGGTTCGGTTCGGCATATACATAGTGCTCCAGTCCTCATCGGTTCGGTTTGGTCTAATGCTTCCTAGTATGCTCCTGGGTGCGGTTCGGTTCAGTGCTCCCCTTCTAGCTTGGTTTGGTTCGGATGCCTTCTACCTGGGTTCGGTTCGGTGGTTTCTCTCTCCTCGATATTCTGGTCCGACCCCCCTCCCCTTCGTTAGCCCCATCCGATCTCGTCCTCCTTCATTTGCCGATCCGATCCCATCCTCCTTCATTCGTCGATCCGATCCCAATCCAACCATAGTGGCCTTCCTTCTCGCCATGCCTTATTTTGTGCTAAGTTCTAGTCCGGTTCGGTGCTTCCTTGCCCAGTCCAATATCCAATCCGAGCCCCATATCTGATCCGATCCGAAACCCTGCACAACTTTCTGCAACTTTTTCCAGCGACTAATTTACGTCATTCGACGGCGTTTTCGACCATACTAACTGTTCTAAAAAATCACAAAGCATATCATACAGTCATAGCAACAAATAGAAGTGACCACAAACACCAAAACATCAATATGATAGGTTAAAATGGATCAAACATAGCCAAAACCCCATATTTTCCCTTAAGCATGTTAAAACAAATCTAATGATATGATTAGTAAAACTTAACCAAATCAAACCCAATTTCTAACAGAGGTCTAAAACATCATTTAAGAATTTATAAATATTTTTCCAGAATTTATTAATGTATAAATTCGCTAATCTTCACTAATTACCCTCAATTAACCGTAGTTAGTGCAAAACTATACAAATCACTCACCTTATCCACAAATAAAACCCCAAAACTAAAATATTCTTCGATTTGGCGCCATTCCCAATCTTACACAGCAACTCTACCTCGGTTTTCATGCTAATCCTCCTTGATTTGAAGTAGATTAGGCCAATCTTTGATTAAATGGTGATTATGGATGATTTTAGATGTTGGAGGCCATTGTTAGGATTGAACAAATGTTTATGGCGGCTGGAAAAGTGTCTAAAAACCGAAATCCTAACCCTAGCAGTCTTTAAATACCCCTAATCCCGAAATCCCCCAATGGGCATAGCTGTTAATCACCCGGTTAAACCCAATTAAGCTATTTTTCACCACCTGAAACTTATTTCGGCCATATCTCCCAAACGGTGAGTCCTTTTGGCTAATGTGACCACTCTACGGAATTGTAAACCATCATCCGAAGCCAATGGAAGTGGTTTCAAATCAAAATTCCTTTCCAGTCAAAAGTTATGGCCAAAACAAGATCAGATAGGGGCAAAACGGTTATTTAAAAATAGGGAAAAATCATGAACATGGGAAATGACCCCATTAGTCGTCTCCCAAAGTTACATGACTATACGACTCTGTATGTGAAAAAAATAAATATTCTACGATCCTTCGATGCGTAGAATGCGGGTCGTTACATAAAATATTTTATTTCTACAACTGAAATCATACAAATTTCTGACTTCAACTATTTACAACTCAACGATTTACTACAACACTGATAATTCGCATATACAGATATTCCTCACTACATCACTCAGTTTAATCGTTACGTAACAGCCCGTAATTTACGTATCGGAGGATCGTAAGATATTTCTATTTTATTCCCTAAGGGTTGGATCACTCTCATATTTTGATTTGTTGGTTATGGGGATGCGAGACATGTCCATAATTTTTACCAATTTTATTTGCGGTTATTTTGCCCCTTTCTGTTTTGTACAGGGCATAACTTTTGACTAGGATCGAATCAGGTGCTGAGGTCGGTTTCGTTAGAAAGGAAATGGTGTTGCCAATTCTGTAGACTGGTCACATTAAAGATTCGGCTTAGCGGTTTGGGAGGAATTGCAATTTTTTTTTATTTCACAACTTCTATTCAGATTTTTAGAGCCATTTATGGGCTGATTTGAGGAGGTCCATTAGTGGGATTGTAGGAGGCTATAAATAGGGGGTTAGAGGCATGGAGAATAGTTTACTTTCTTCATTCTCTCATTTGGTTGAGCACGTGATCCTCCTTGCTATATCAAATACTCCTTTCCACCGTTAAAATTCTAGATCTACATAAGAGAATCAAATATCTACTCGTTTGAAGCTAGATCTACGTCAAGTGAAGATTGATCGCATCAAATCAAGAGGATTGAAGCATATTATTCGCTGTAAGGATTGATAATTTAGTGATTTCAAGCTTGTTTGAAGAATTGGTGAGTGATAAACATCTCTCACGCGGATTCAATCAAGTATATGGGTTGTATGATCATATGTTCATCATTTCATGTTGTTTTTATATAGATCCAATCGATGTAAGTTTGATTTCAATTCAAATCACCAAAGGATCTAATCTAGCAACTTAAATCGCTAAGTTTTTATGCAATTACGTATTCCTGTTTTTGTGTGCTTTTTGTTGGTTGAATCGTTGTTTCAAATGTTGGAATTGAATGGATCTCGAGAGTATGAGATCAAGTCTTGGTGGAGAGTGGATCTAATCAGGTTTTGGTAAGCAAGCAAGATCGGATAAAGTTGGTTGCATAAGTAGAAGAGATCGAAAAAAGCATTATTGGAAAGCTTGGACCGAAGTAAAAATCATGGATCGGGGAAGACTTATGGTGGATCAGCGTTGCTGAGGCTTTGGAGAGGTTCAAACAAGGGCAAAGGAGTAGATCGACCAAAAAAAAAAAAAGTGGAAGAATCGACAAAAGTTGAAGAATCAGTCAAAAATCAAAATCTGGAAAAATATGGAAATCTACAGCGTTTGGGAACTGCTGCAGTAGGTGGATGGATCGGGCATGATCCAGGAGTGGATCGCGCAAGCGAAATATGATGGATCTCCCACGTTTTATTGATGGGTCAGGGCATTTTTCTTGGTCAGGCAAAGGGGATGGATCGCTAGGGTTTGACAATGTTTGACAAACGTTGTAGAAAGTCTTAGATATGGCGTGATCCAATAAGATGGATCTGTTGGATTTCACGTGTTGCGCACGTTGTTTTGGTGGATTCGTTTAGGCTCTACAGCATGGATCGCTAGCGATCCATGGTGGATCGTTGCTAGGAAGCTATAATGTTCCAGAAACGCTGTAGAAAGGGGTTTTAAGCGATGTGGCGGGGAAATTAGCCAATGTGTCTGAAGTGGTCTAGGGTATATGGTAGCATTTCCAGAAACGTCGTGAAAGCCAATTTTGCTTAGTTTTTACACCGGATTGATGCAGGATTGAATCAGGAGATATAATATCATTTTAGACACGCTGCAAAAAGCCAGTATCGACCAAATGAAGTTTGTTTTTGAGTCGACCATGGTTCTAGATTCGACTCGAATTCAAGGAGGAATGTCTGAAGCATAGTGAATGTTCGTTAATCGCGTAATGCAATGTATGTGAAGACGACTCAAGTATGTTTCGAGTTCATCAATAATGGTTGGATGGTCGCAGGTGATGACGACCAGAGATACAAAAGTACGAGGAATTATCATTGTCCTAGGTTCTAGCGGACACAAAGCAGGGGTATAATAGGGACACCTAAAAGATCGATTGTATTGTCGAGTACCCTGAACAACTTGACGGGCCAAGTTACGTTCCATTTTATGTCATATGGAGTTTTGCTAGAACCGGGGTTTACCATTAGCCCTTGACAGTTGATGGCACGGTGTTTAGCCAGTCATACGACTAGCGTTGGTTTCAAAGAAGGATTGGCGGCGAGAGCCAAAGTAAGTCATGTATGTTGATTGTTTTTCTTATACTGTCTCACATATATATAACTATTATTTCCCTTCAGAATACTAGGCTCCCGTTTTTACAATATTTTCCCTTTTAAATCATTTATTAACTCAAAACAAGCTAGGTAGATTTGGGTATTTTTAAGATGGTTGTACACTGAATCATCTAGTTCAATTATATGAATATAGTGCCATCCTGGTGCATATATGATGAAATATACATTTAGAAAAATTCCAGCCATACTCATTTTCCAGTATTCTTAAATACAAGCACATTGCCATAGTTACCTCTCTATTTATATTCAATTTATCTGAGCTTAGCTCTTTTAGTAATTAGTACTACTGAATTCAAAGCTAGGATTTATAATGATACTCAATTTATTATTTTTCCAGTTTTTATTAAAATTAATAAACATATATTTCAGCATTTTATTTACAATGTGCTCAGATTAACAGAAAGCAACATGTTAGGTAAAAAGGCATTTTGCTTTATATAAACTAATCTGGTTAACAGTGGACCCTTGCTTAAATCTTACCACTTAGAAAACAGTTCCTCAGACCAACATTAGCATTTTTACATATTAATATCTAGAAATTTAGGCATTATTCCCCGTGATTTTGTACTTCAAATACAACCAAGACCTATTCATATAGGTACAGCTGTTATAGTTTGTGCACTTTACATGAAAACATACAATTACGCAAATATAAACCCGAAGACTTATACTTTCTTTCTTTATAAAATTTCTTTACTTTGATCTGAATTATTCCAACCTATAGCGGTATGAACATGGCATTTTTAAATGATTATAAGTTTGAAGATATCTTTTTATATTCAAACATGCTTACAAACATTATAGTCTCCAAACTTAGCACACATTTTTATATCTTGCACATATATTACTTCCTTATATTCATCTATCTAGGATTTATAAAATAAACACATATACTCCAAAATACATATATATTTACTTCTCTTAAAGGCCTCCTACACATTACTAGCTCATTTCAGAATTTAATAAGTAAACACTTCCTCATTACATTTTGATCCATATAGGAAATAACAACATGAAAAATTGACTTTAATATCCAAGATAAAGCATGAGCAATACTTTAAACATATTACGTAACAAAGAAACATTTGATTATCAACTTAACTAAGTGCATATGATATATTTTACAAGGAATTATTCATACTTTCTCCAACCCTCCTTACTGCCTGCAAAATAGTGGAAATTGCCTCATTTTAAAATGAGACACCCCAATTATAGATGAAATTAAATAGAGTCAGAAATTTTGCCTGATGTGAGAATTCACTTAACACACGACCTTAAACCCTACAAGTTAATCGAGTCAACTTCCATATTTAAACATGCTTATAATTTGTGCATATATGCACATGTTTCATTGATAACACACTAGGTATACGCATTTATATATATAAACGTTCATTTAGGCCAACACTAACAACAATCATAAATTATCCAAACATAAATGATTCGTGATTCTACACATAATTCAACCCAAATATCATTCAATTATTTCACTAACTTATACAATAGGCTTAAAGCTGCATACATCGGGATTGCTTCCCATTATACTTAAATACTCATTTTGACACGACCTGAAATCCCCCGATCTCCGAAGAGACGGATGAAGGCAGATTGAGTTGAGAACACGACAATCGGAATGCAAACAGAAGAACATTTCATTGTTATTACAACAATTTACTTCAGAGTACAAGAATATAACAGAGTATGAATAAATAATATACATCAGAAAATATCAGAGATTTAAATTACATTTAAATACATAGTAGCGCAAAAATAATACATAACACAACTTAAAGAATACACAAATACAGAGTTTTCCGAATATAGTTCCAGTTGTAAATCCAGGATCCTGAAAAGAAATATCTGCAAAAACCAAAACTACTAGCTGCCCATGTGGAAAATAGGGGCACCCAGACTTTAGGTTAAAAAATAAACTCTAGGTCAGTCATGGGACTGGTGTGAGAACAAAAACAGTTATTTAAAACATTAATTTAACAATAAAGTAAATCAAGGGACCACGTCGTATAACATGGAACGGGTTTTCTCCCAAGAATAGAAGTGCATAAAGCAAACAACGTGGTGCTTTTTGAAAAAATGGAGCTATTATAAGACTCAGGTCATATCACACAATGCAAAACAAGCCGGAGGATAAAGTTTTGCCATATAATAGCCAAACAAGCTTGGTACATTTAAAACAAAAATCATTTGATATTATTATAAGTGCATAGCGTCAAAACAACTTCAAATATAAATGTATTAATCATACACAACATAGGTACCATAATATTCGGCCGGCAAATACTAGTTCTACAATCAAAACCACAAAATTGCATATTGGAATTTGGATTTCCATCTATAAACCAACACAAGATATATTCCTTTCTGATTCGAGACTCTCTAGCCCGAGACTCAGGATACAACCGCAACTGCACCTACGGTTAGCCGTATGGCCGGTTACCCGTCGGTGATTAGTAATACCATAAACTATATGTTAGCCTGCCCCAATGGGCATAATTCTGTTCAGTATACCGACCATAACATCCATCGATCCCGTAGTGACGGATATAGCCATCGATCCCGTAGTGACGGATATAGCCATCGATCCCGTAGTGACTGATATATCTGAGGTGCGTCGCTTCCCATCAAGTAATAATAAGCAACATCCACATGAGTAAACAGTCTAGGCTCCATACCATGACGTTACTCCTAGACAGAAACTAAAATATGTCCATTTCCACAAGTTCCTCATCTGTTTTAGGTTCATACCGGGATGTGAAGCTCTCGAATTAACGCTACACAAAGCTATTCTATTTAAAGCATGATTTGATCATCAACCACAAAACCCTGGTTTTCAATAGAAGCCTTGATCACTGCATCTTTGCATGCCACACAGGCAATTCATGCCAGGCGACTGATATCCATCAATATATAACCTCTAAGCTCATACGTCTTAGTGGAGGGCGTTAAGCAAGAGAATAAATTATCCGCCGCCGAATATATATATATATTTAATAGAAATCAATCAACACAGAATGAAATCCAATGTCAGACACACATCCATTTACGAGTTCGGTCTGGGTCTGAATGAAACCAAAGGCACCTTATTCCTCATCTCATATGTCCAATACAAGAGAGAGGCCCTTGCATATCCAGTCGATCTCCAAGTACGTCTGGACGATCACCACTTATTACCTTGTCTTGGGATGCCTCCCAATCAAGACATCAGTAATCATCCAAACGATGTGAAGATCTCTGGTCATCAACCACCGTCTTCATCGTCGAGTCAGTTATTCAGAATAGGATATACCTAGTCTTTCCGAATGACTTGTATATCGTATAAACAAGTGCTATAACAACACAACATACGCCTCATTCCAATCCAGAATATTCTTTTATTCAAATATTCCTTTCACAATTTAAACCAAATCAAGGTTTTCCAAACTAGTCGAGATTAGCGAACCTTACCGAAGAAATCATTTATTTTATTTCCCAATCCCAACCTATTTATCCCATGGACCAAAACTGGTAGCACTCCATATCTAAATCCACGATGTTATCGGTAAAATTAATTACTGTTTCATGTTCAAATCTAATTAAAGATTTAACTATCGCTTGGAGCAAAACTGGTGATACTCCATTCTCGATCATTTCCCAAATTTGATATTTTAAATTGTCAGATTCACATTTCGATATAATTAAAGATTCATTAAAACTCCAATTTGTTTTAATCTTCCACAATCATTATTCAATGATTATTTAACTTTGGGAAATCAAACATGTCACACTGACAATCTACACCGTAACACTGATTTCTGCCGATATATAACCTCCAAGCTTATACGTCTCAGAGAAGGGTGTTAAGCAAGAGAATAAATTCTCCACCACCAAATAGATACATATTTAGCAGAGATCAACAACACAGTTCGAAATACAATGTTAGACATGTAATCCTATCTTTAACTGGGTTAAATAACTAATGTCATTTAAAACACAGTTCACGATAAACCCAAAATCACATTCCATTAATTATGGAATCTTCAAGGAAAATTGTAACAACTCGGGATATCATAACCAAATTAAAAATTTTATTTTAGCAATTTTAGTGGATTATGAATATTTAAAATGATTTAATTTAAATAATAACAACCAAAAATTTATTTTTGACGAAGTTAAAACGAATAGATTTATTTTAATTATAAAATGAGCCTGAAATGGCGCGGCATTTTGAAAATTCGATTTCTAATTTCAAATGAATATATAGAATTCAATATAAGTCAGAATTGGACGAAACAAGAAATATTTGAATCTGTTTGATAACATCTTTCTAATGAGGTTAAGAAACTGAGATTTCATAATATAATTTGAAAGATATGTCCAGTTTAAAATTTAGAAAAGTCGATATGGAATTTATAAATATTATAATATATATATAACCCTTAAAAATAGCCTTTTTGCAAACGACCTCCGTTTTCAACAAAACCACTTTTGTTGGATCCAAAATGTCAAATTATTGCTAGATTCCAATTTTCACAATTTGTGGAATCGATGTATGAGCATGGTGGATTTAAACGCATTTGGCAATTTCAGTTTGAATTTAATCGACTGGAAAATTGCCATTTCACAAACGGTCTCCAAATTCGACAAAATTAGTTTTGTTAGGATCGTATCGTCCAAACATAGCCAGATTTTTTTCTAGAATTTTTGGAGTTAGTATGTGGCCCCAGTAAATTAAAATGCACGTTGAAATCAATTTCGAACGTTAAATTAATTTATATTATAATTTGGATGAAAACTGATCGAAACGGTCGAATTGGCTTACCAGACATATCCCATTATGTTCGGAATGGGTGTAATTAGTTATAGATGGCCGTCAGTGGGTTTGATTTGGGGTTCGAATGAAAAAGTTTCTTTTTAGGAAAGAAAAATAATAATAAATAAATTATATTATATAGTCAACACCCCAAATTTTTCTCCTTCTCTTTCCCCGATTCAGAACTTAGAGAAAAAGACAAAAAAACAAAAGACGGATCCAGCTCGTCATCCCACTACGCCCCACCGCCGCGCCTTCCAGCCTGCGCCGCCCACCTCGTCGGACCGCCGCACCCCTCCTGTCGCCCTCCTTCCTCGCTAGCCCCCCTTCCGAAACCTTGAAACCTCCCAAGCCCTAGCCCCCTCGCAAATCGAACAGCCACCGCCCTGAATGCCGCCGCCATCTGCGCCATCTCCTGCCACCGTCAGTACCCCGGCGCCGCCTTCTTCCATCACGCCCCCTTCTCTGGTTGTGAAATTAATAGTGAAGCAAAAAAAAGGTAATTTAAATTAATTTATTAATTACATTAGTTAAGTTAATTATAAACTGATTTATAAATATGATGTATAAAAATATGATTTTTATATAGAGTGATGAATAAAATTTTGATTTCTATATATGGTACCGATATAAATTTGTGATCTTAATCTATATAGCATTGTCATAAAAATGATATTTTTCTATAAATAGTATCATAATAAAAATGTGACTTTTAGATGAATGGTATAAGAATAAAAATATGTTTTTTATAATGAATACATCTATATAAAAATGTGATTTTTATATGAACAACATAAGAATAAAAATGTGATCTTTAAAATATAAGTGTCGTTTTAAATATGTGATTTTTATCATATAAGTGAAATAAAAAAAATGATTTTTATTATATGAATAGCATAATAAAAATATGTTTTTTGTGTATGAAAATCATTATTAAAAATGTGATTTTTAATATTAACTACGTGAAACAAATGGTGATGGAATGGACTGAAATCAAAACGGAATACAAACCGTCCAGTAAGGACTGGCGGAGTGGAAACCCAAGGTGAGAACTTCTCACTATAATTTCTTGTACAGTTATTTATTTTATAACTGCATATATGAACTGCACCCCGTCGTCCATAGACAATGGACGACTTGTTTTATTGTATTGTGTTGTGGTTTTTGGATTGAGTGATCTGTTTGTTGAATTTGATATGGGATGTGAATTGAATGGATTAGACTTGGTATGTGTATGGCACGAGCTAGTATTAGGCGAGGGATAAGGCTAGACTTTGTTCCGGTACTAGTGCTGCGCCGTCGTGCTACCAAAATTTTCTAAAATATGTTAGAACAATAAAAATATCATTTTTATTGTGTGAATGAACCGTATAAAATATTTTATCGTTAAAAAGGTAATTTTTGACATGTATATGAGTAAAATTGTAACACCCCACATCCGCTAAGGTCACTCACTATGGGAATGCCTTAACTTCGATGGAGTATCTTAAGTGAATATAGAACAGAAAAATTACAACAAGACAGATATAAGTAATACTCTAGAATTTAAAACATCATTTCATTGCAGTGGAAAGTAAAACATGTTTGGTTACATCGCAAAACCATAAACAAGAGTCAAGTACACAATATCCATCTTGATAAAACAAAAGTACATAATCCCACTACGAAACTAATAGCCATAATAGAAAGGATAAGCTGGGCTTTACATCACGGTCCAAGCTCCAAAAGATAGATAAAGCAATCTGATCAAAGCCCACTAGTGCTAGGCCCACTCTGAGAACCTGAGGGTTGGGGAAAAAGATAAAAACAACGGGGTCATACATAAGTCTGAGTGAGCCCTATAACTTTAACAATACAATCATTAAAGTAATTAGGGTATGATATAAACCTGGTACGGTACAACTGGGGATAAATGACTACACTAAGCAGCCAACTAGACTTAGGATGAACTAAGATAACGGTAAAGACGCGACTATCCACCCAAGGATAAATACTACAATGCACCACACCAGATCTACCCACCAAGAGTAATTCCTACACTTAAAGATTAATCCCACTAAGTGTACTTAGTAATCTTAATAGTAGTCTCGTGTACCCCTAGCTGACAACATAGGTGCCGTCTGCCCCTATCTCCACTAGGTGTACCCACTACTCCCATTCGATCGGCTCCCTAACGTAGATACCCGTGCTGGCCCCATAGTGGGGTGTATCACTCCCCAAAGTGGCAACCCGATACAACCAATGGTGCACGGCTTATACCTACACGATGCAACAACGTCTTACCTACCAGTCCGGGTCCACACATGCATATGAAACCCGTTGGACTTGCGTTGCCACCGCTAACCCGTTTTTGGCCTCTTATAGTCAAGCCCAGTACGCGTGTCCCGTCCTCGACATGGGTCGAGCCCAATAAGATACATATGGGTTACTGGTTGAAATGGGCCCCCACAAGCTACCCACCTAAGCTTGTCCCTTCTATTGTATCCCACTTAACCCTTTTTAATAATCATGTCCACTTACATGTTTAAAGTTTGGTTAAGTCATCTAATCATATTTCAATTTCCACTCAAGGCACCCACTAGATTTCCATATGCCACCCAAGGCACTTACTTGATTTCCACATGCCACCCAAGGCGCTAACTTAACCCTTTAATCATGTTTAATTACATGTTCCACTTTGGTTAAGTATTCTAATCGTATTTTCTATTGCCACTCAAGGCAACCACTAGATTTTCCCACATACCACCCAAGGCACCCACTTAACCTCTCATGTCCCTCTACTTGCCAATATGGTTAAGTGTTTCTTAATTGATTAAGACCGTAACCTTTGTAAAGACCTCTCACATTAGACTATCTTTTATGGCAGCTGGATTTGCCGGTCGGGTCCGGGCAGCATTATGCCATAACCGAGTCTAACCTCGTGTCTTTACACTTGTCACGTATTTAGTTTATGCCTAAGACCTCTCACATTGGGCAAATCATTTGTAGCCGTTGGATTTGCCGGTCGGTTCCGGGCAGTCTTATGCTACAAAAGGGTCCAACCTCGTGTCTTAGTCGATTAATTACACCTAATTAATCACCCCCATATTTTGAATTAATTTTCCCTAATTAATTCCAATTTAATGATGTACATAATTGACTCAATTATGTCCACCCACTTCATGGTATGCATAATCATACCTACTTCACAACATTTTATTAACATGAATGTTAACCCCATCGTTCCCCACGTAATTCGCTAACATGACATAAAAGGGAAGATTCATCACAAATACAATGGGTTCAACATGCATAACATTAGCATCAACATGGATTTTAAAGGTGTAAACATGCATATATGACCATGGCATCAAACCCAACTAGCATAAATAATCAACCCAAACTTGCATGAATCACATATGTCATAAAGAGGTTGACTTGCATAAGTTACTTATGTCATACAACGGGGTAAACTTGCATATGTATGTATGACATACAAAGGGGTTAACTTGCATATGTATGCATATCATACAAAGGTGTAAACTTGCACATGTTACTTGCATATAATCAAACACCAAACTTGCATAACATGTCATATACGAACTTGCATATAATCAAACACCAAACTTGCATAACATGTTATATATGAACTTGCATATAATCAAACACCAAACTTGCATAACATGTTATATATGAACTTGCATATAATCAAACAACAAACTTGCATAACATGGTGTCATAATGGATCAATGTTTATCATAGTGATTTGCATAACTAGCATCATGAACT
This sequence comes from Allium sativum, assembly GCA_030737875.1. Taxonomy (NCBI): domain Eukaryota; kingdom Viridiplantae; phylum Streptophyta; class Magnoliopsida; order Asparagales; family Amaryllidaceae; genus Allium; species Allium sativum. The sequence continues at coordinate 32,957 of JASFAX010002496.1, forward strand.
TATAGCATATGACTTGCATAACTTGCATAACTTGCATAACATCATGATCACATAGCATATGACTTGCATAACTTGCATAGACTTGCATAACTTGCATGACATCATGATCAGATAGCATATGGCTTGCATAACTTGCATAGCATATGACTTGCATAACTTGCATAACATCATAAACACATAGCATATGACTTGCATAACTTGCATAACATCATAAACACATAGCATATGACTTGCGTAACTTGCATAACATCATGAAAACATAGCATATGACTTGCATAACTTGCATAACATCATGAACACATAGCATATGACTTGCATAACTTGCATAACATCATGAACACATAGCATATGATAACATAACTTGCATTGATCCACATACATAACCATAACCTCATTATATCCTATCATAATTAGTTTAGCAATTTCTTGCTAAAGGCATAGAAACTCACAACTTGTTGATTAGCACTTCAATGAAGAAGTTTAAGTTGCTAGAGTTGATTAGAAGTTGACTTGAGAAGCTATCTTCCTCTTTAATTTGTTGGTGGCTCCTTCTAGTTGCATTTTGACGGCATAACAACGTTGTCTCCAATTTTAGTATGAATTAGGGTAGTCTTAGGGTGTATTTATAGATTAGTTAAGTGTTTTAGGCCATTAGATTAACCCTATATCAGATTAGAGCCGTCAGATCTCGTCACTAGCCACCAACCATAGCCCAAATCCCAAATCAGTGCACCTAGGTCACACAGACTGACAGGGGGGTCGACCCCTGGGTTGACCCATGGGTCGACCCCTAGTGGGGGGGGGGGTCGACACCCATGTCGACCCTAGGGTCGACACCCTCTGTCTGGCGGGAATTTTCCCGCCTCTTCTGAAATGTGAAGTTTGAATATTTTAAATCTGTTTTGAATTTTCTGAAAACTTCTTCGGGCCTTAACTGGGTCATACGGACTCCGATTTTCGAAAACTCGGACTCTATTTCGCGTATTTTTCCAAGACGAACGTAATGGCATAGCCCGTTTCCCCTGATTCAGATTTTAAAATTTAATTCTTCCCTGTTTTATGTTATAGCAAGTTATTCAACATACGGGGTGTTACATTCTCCCCTACTTAAAGGATTTCGTCCCCGAAATCTCTAAGTCAAGAAGAACGTATCCTACCAACCGAACAACCATCTACTCAAACCATCAAACACTGGCATCCATTGTCCTTAAAGTTTCTAATGCTGTATGAGCATATGCAAAGAGTGTGTGTATAAGTTCCCTATCTAATGCAAAATCAGGCGGTCTTCTGATTCAGTTGACCTCCTTAATGCAAACCATGATAGTGCCATGCATCCAATATGTATGCGAAAGAACCCTATCGACACATACTATTTCTACATGTGTGCACAACCATACACCAAAATGCATCATCCATATGACAACACAACCATTACACATCCATTAATATAGCTACCTACACACAAGTATATGCAATATGCAATATGAAGTGACTGAGCCGATCTAGTGTCTAAAGTGTGTGTATATGCATTCACGAGCAACCACTAGCAAACACTTGCATCCACACATATCCACCAATCATAACATGTCTCAAACACATGTTTCAACCATAGGTTTACCCTATCTAAAGGTCAAAGGTACTAATGAGAGGACATACTAAAGATAAGATAAGTACTAGACAAACGATGTAAAGACCCGCAACTTCCCCGTAAAGGAAAGTGTCGGATAGTTCGAGAACAAACCACAGCAGAACGCATACGGAAGAACATTTCACTGTATATTACAACAATGCATCAGATTACAAGAATATACAGAGTATAAATGAATATTACACAGAAATATCAGAGATTTAAATTACATTTAAATACATAGCAGCGGAAAATAATACAATACACAACTAGAAGAGATATACGGATACAAAGCTTTCCGGATATCATCCAGCTGTAAACCAGGATCCTGTGAATATAAATCTGCAAAAACCAAAACTACTAGCTGCCCGTGTCGAAAATAGGGGCACCCAGAGTTTAGGTTAAAACAATAAACTCCAGGTCAGTCATGTGACTGGTGTGAGAACTAAAACAGTTATTAATCTTTATTTTAAATCATTAGGTAAATCAAGGGACCACGCCGTATAACACGGAACGGGTTTCCTCCCAAGAATACCAGTGCAAAAACAAACAGCGCAATGCTAAATAAAGAAGAATGAAGCTGTTATAAGACCCAGGTCCCATCACACAATGCAACGCAGCCGAGGATAGGGTTTTCCCTTATAACAGCCAAAGAATGCTTGATACGTTTAAAACACATTATTTGATACTATTATAAGTGCATAGTGTATAAAACAACTTCAAATCATAAGTATCAATCATAGGCGGCATGGGTACCATATGTCATGTCGCCATATATAGGTTTACAAATAAAACCGCAAATGTCACGTATTTGGAAATTGGATTTCCATCTATGAACCGAGGCAAAAGATAGTCCTCAACCGATTCGTGACTCTCTAGCCCGAGCCACAGGTCAGAGCTCGAGTGACCTTGGAGCGACAGGGCCGGTCCACCGATGTGGATTAAACTTAAACCCTGAACATGCGTTCCCCCGTCCTATGGGGCGTAAACGAGCCAACTAAATGACTCCATCGGTTCGAGAACGACCGATCAATCCGAGGCGCCTCGCAACAGCAACAACCACATAAGTCAAACTCGTCAGGGCGTGTAAAACCACTGACGCCACTTCTAACTAGAAAGAAACGCATGCCCTCCCTGAGGTCCGTCTCCCGTTTTTGGTTCATACCGGGCGTGAAACACGCGAGGTAAACGTTACACAAAGCTACGCCACAAAGGCCTTGCTTTGATCATCACCACAAGACTTTGCTTTTCAACAGAAGCCTCGATCAATTGCCACTTAGGCATGCCACACAGGCAATTCACTCCATGCGTTTGATATCCATCAATATATAACCCCTGAGCTCGTACGTCTCAAAGAAGGGCGTTAAGCAAGAGAATAAATTCTCCGCCGCCAAACAGATATATATTTAATAGAGATCAATCACACGGACTAAAATCCAATGTCAGACACACAGTCCATTTACAAGTCCGTTTTGGGTCTGAACGAAACCGGAGGCACCTAGTACCCCGCATATCCATCGATCTCCAAGTACGTCTGGACGATCACCAACTGTTTCCATCTTCTTGGGTGTACAGCCCAATCAAGATCATCAGTTATCACCCAAACGACGTGAAGACCTCCGGTCTTCGACCATCGTCTTCATCTTCGACTTATCGTCGCATCAGTTATTCAGAATGGGATAAACCCGGTCTTTCCGAATAACTCGCGTATATTTTAAATAAGTGTTACACAAACACAACATACGCCTCATTCCAATTCATTAGTCACTAACCGTAAATTAATCAAGAGAATAATTCCCCAAATATTAACCCCGAAGGCCGAAACCAACATCAGATCAATATCCAGAAAACCATTCTACTTAGCTAACCGACAGTTAGTTTCTAAATTTCACGTTCAAATCTAATTAAAGATTTAACTATCGCCTGGAGCAAAACTGGTGATACTCCATTCTCGATCTTTTCAATCTAATTAAAGATTCATTAAAACTCCACTTAGTTTTAATCTGTGACTGGGTTAAAGAATCAGTGTCATTTAAAAACACGGTTCACGATAAACCCAAAGTCACATCCCATTAATTATCGGGTTAAAGAACAAGTGTTATTTAAAACACTGTTCACGATAAACCCAAAAATCAATATCAATTCAATTCCAATTAAATATTATTTAATTGGTACACTTCATTAAATCTAAATAAAAAGATTTAATCTTTTCTCAACTGGGTTCAAGAACAGTGTTAGTGAAGACACCATTCACGACAAACCCAAATCACATTCATTAATTATCGGGTTAAAGAACAAGTGTTATTTAAAACACTGTTCACGATAAACCCAAAAATCAATATCAATTCCAATTAAATATTATTTAATTGGTACACTTCATTAAATCTAAATAAAAAGATTTAATCTTTTCTCAACTGGGTTCAAGAACAGTGTTAGTGAAGACACCATTCACGACAAACCCAAATCACATTCGATATTAAACACAAGGCTCTGAATAGAAAATATATCGGCCTATATTCAATATCAAATTCTACGATTAACAAATGTCGTAGTGGAAATAACGATATAAAAATATATCTTTCAAATTTCCATAACAACACCGTATAATCACGAATTCCAACATCGAAATATTCCGAAGACAATTTCGATTCAAATCCACTCCAATGCAATCATTGGAAATTTTGGTTATTTTCAAAACCCTTTTCGAATTCAATTTATTTATTTAAAAATAAATAGAATTATAATTCTAGTTCAAAACTAGTTCATTTCGATAAAAATTTATTTTTATCTTTTCAAATAGGGAGTTTTTCATCCCAATTCTTTCTAAATCATTTCTTATGATTTTACACAAATTATTATTATTTTTAATAATTTTATCAAGGCCCGTACAGTCGATTTCCAACAATGGCCATCGAACTGCACTTACAGCGACCTTTTTCGAATTTGATTTGGACGTATCTCCAAATCCAACCGTTAGATTTCAAATTTCTAACATTCGTTAGAAAGCTCTTCTCGACACGAACCCAACGGTTCCGGTTTTAGGAGAATCCGACGGTCGGATCTCCCGTAATATCCGTTTGAAATAAATGGTCGAAATTCACGAACTGCCGCGGCGCGGCGCGTTCTATTCAGGCCATTATATTATATATATAATATATATAATATATACTTCGTCGATTTCTATTTAAAACGAATTATATAAATAGTTTTAAATTCGTTTCAAAAGCAATTTCAACTTCCTTTTCAATTCAAATCAAAATTGAATTCTTCTTTATAAATTCATTTTAAAATTCATTTCTATTCAATTCAAATTTCAATTCAATTTGAATTCGTTTCAATTTGCTTTCAATTCAATTTGAATTCGTTTTCAATTCATTTCGAAATCGTTTTCAATTCAATTCATTTCGAAATCGTTTTCAATTCAATTCATTTCGAAATCGTTTTCAATTCAATTCATTTCGAAATCGTTTTCAATTCAATTCATTTCGAAATCGTTTTCAATTCAATTCATTTCGAAATCGTTTTCAATTCAATTCATTTCGAAATCGTTTTAAAATCGATATAAATATCGTTCACGTCAAAATGGCGTCAATCTAATCAACACGGCTTCATATATTCCTTTATTTTCAAATATTCTATTTCAAATATTTCTTTTTCAAATATTTCTTTTTCAAATACTGGAATGAGGCCCAATCAATTACCATATAATGTTAATTATATGGATTTTCTACAACACATGCATATATCAACAACGATGAATAATCAACCATCATCCAAAGTGCATTCTACACTGTATAAGCATCAAATATAAATATTCAACGCTTATAACAGTCTGTCAATCAATCGATCGACACACAACTAAACAATCGGGATTAGTGTACGTCAAATATCATCCCAACACCCGTGTAGGGTTTCAAACAATCAAACACAGATTTTATTTGTGCAGTTGGGCGATGTGTAAAATTTATCGACCCAATCAATGTCCTTCAAATAAGTGTACATAAACAAACCATCTGGTTTGCAAATGAATATTTTATTTATTCACATTCACGTTAAAATTTATATTTTTAACGACAAAACATTTTATTTCAACATATGAATTTCTCTTCAGTTCATTCTTTAAATAAAATGATATTTTTATTTTTCTAACATATTTTAGAAAATTTCGGCGGCATAACGGCACGATACTAGAAACGGGACGAGGCCTAGCCTTATCCCCGGTCTAGTGAAGGCCCACGCCATCCACATATCAATCATATCAATTTCAATTTCACCAAAACAATCCAATCCAAATCAAACAATCTAATCAACTACACAACCAATCAAACAAGTCCATGGTCTGTGGACAGGTGTCGGGTGCTTCTAATAAGCACCGTCTGCATCCTAGTATATATATATATATATATATATATATATATATATATATATATATAACTAGAAAATAAAATTGAAAGGTGAGAAATTCTCACTTATAGCTATCCAGCTCCACGGCCCTTCATTTGCAGAAGTCTTCATCGCTATCGCATCTTTGCCACCTTCGTTGTCCGCTTTCACTACATATGTAAAAATCGAATTTTTATTTCAAAGTTCAATACATAAAAATCGAATTTTTATTTCAAAGTTCAATATATAAAAATCGAATTTTTATTTCAAAGTTCAATATATAAAAATCGAATTTTTAGTTCAAAGTTCAATATATAAAAATCGAATTTTTCTTTCAAAGTTCAATATATAAAAATTTAATTTTTAGTTCAAAGTTCAATATATAAAAATCGAATTTTTATTTCAAAGTTCAATATATAAAAATCGAATTTTTATTTCAAAGTTCAATATATAAAAATCGAATTTTTATATGAATAAAATTCTCGTCTTTATATAAATAAAAATCGTAACTTTTTATAAACTAAAACCATATTTTTATAATGCGATAAAATCCTTTTTCGAAAAATCTGTTTTAACCTTTCTAAAGAAAATCAGTTTTTCTAAAATAAAATTCAGTTTTAACCTAACTAAAAAAAATCAGTTTTTCTAAAATAAAATTCAGTTTTAACCTAACTAAAAAAAATCAGTTTTTCTAAAATAAAATTCAGTTTTAACCTAACTAAAAAAAATCAGTTTTTCTAAAATAAAATTCAGTTTTAACCTAACTAAAAAAAATCAGTTTTGTTTTCTTAAAAATACAGTTTAGTTTTAGCAGAACAGAAAATAAAAATAAAAATGAAATTATCGTAAATGCTCACCGCAGGTTTCGAAATGGAGAAAGGAAGAAGAGGGCGTCGGTTGGGTCTTGGACTCGATTTGGGGCTTTCCGGCGCTAGGCTCGAGGTCGAGCTCGAAGCTCCTTCGTGATTTGGGTGCGGTAAACTCAGAAGAAGAGGGGGAGTTCGGAGAGAGGGAGCCACGCGAGAGGGGGGGGAGCTGGTTGCGCCTGAGGCAGCGCGAGGGCGGCGCGTCAGAGGTGGTTGCGCGACGAGGGGCAGTGGGTGGTTGGCTAGGGCACGATCGATCCTCCCTCTCCTTTTTTTTTTATTTCTGAACGTTGACTTCAAATAGAAGGGAGGGGGTGAGGTAGGAGAATATATATAATTATTTAATTTTATTTTATTTACATTTTAAAGTCCAAAAAGTAACTTTTTATTTTGACCTCAAAACGAGACCCACCGCCTATCGTCCATAGCTAATTACCCCCATTTCGAACACAATGGGATATGTATCGTAAGCTGGTTTGATCGTTCTGCTCAGCTTCCGTTAAATTTACTTTTAAATCACTATATTGAATTTTAAACGTACATTTCAAATTACCGGGGTCACATACTAACTCGAAAAATTCTAGAAAAATATTTTCTAGCTTCGTATTGACGATACGGTCCTAACAAAACTAGTTTCATCGAATTCTGAGACCGTTTGAAAAATGACCAATTTCCAGTCGATTAAAATCAACTGAAACTGGTCAAACGCGTTTTCCTTTGCCACGCTCACATATTGATTCGAAAAATTATGAAATTTAAAACCTAGCAATAACTTGACACTGCGGACCCAACAAAACTGGTTTCGTCGAAATCCGAGGTCATTTGCAAAATGTCCATTTTTAAGGGCCTGAATTCCATAGCGACTATTCAGAATTTTCAACTGGACATATCTTTTGATTCCCGATATGAAATCTTGATTTTTCGGATTCGTTGGAAAGATATTCACTATTAGATTCCATTATTTTTGGTTTCACTAAAATCCGGATTGTTTTGCATCCGGTACATTCAATTGAAGTTTGAAATCGAATTATCGAACTACCGCGCCATTTTCAATTCCTTTTATAATTATATATAATTATTTTTATTCTAACGACGACGCGTATAATATATACGTTCGAATTATATTCAAAATAAATTTCTCGTCGATATTATTTAAAATAATTCATTTTAAATAATCAAAACTCGCTAAAATTGCCAATTTAAAAATTTTAAACTGGCCCAGATTTTACGGGTTGTTACAATCTCCCCCACTTAAAACTTTTCGTCCCCGAAAAGGAACAAAGTCGAAAGTGGTTTGATTATTCAGTTCTACGTTCGATTTGGCTTTCATTCTCCAACTTTTCAGTTTCTGAGAATTTTCAAAATTTCAAAAATTTGGCTAACACCCTAAATTTTTGAAAAATTTCGCCATAACCTCCCCTGCAATGGGAGCATCGGGGAATTTCAAATAGCTTCCCCGGTCCTTCAGATCTCAAAAAGAAAAAGAAAAAGCCAAGCGGCTAGCCAATAGGCTCACAAAATCATCATCACCCAAACAAAACAGGAAATTATGTAGTAAACATGTACCTATTTGTCGGGCAAACAAATTTTATTCTCTGCTCTAGCCTCCTTGCTATGACCTGTTCAAAGATATATATGCATATGCAAGCAAACGCAACCAATTTTCGATATAATTCAATATTTGGTTCGATTAAGCATAATGGTTCAAAATTACCAAACAATTAAGCAAACAACACAAACATCAATCAATTAGTGAATTAGAGTTTCAAATTCATAATTTTGATACATATACAAAAATCAGGTTTTTGATGCCAAATCACAACAATAGGCCCTATCTAATTTTGGTTCTCACACCAGTCAATAGGAAATATATAGAAATCTCACTTTCGTCGCTCGAAAATAAATACTGGCGACAGTGCCCCATCACCAGAATCATCCCCGGGCAACTAGAGTATGATTCTATAACCATCCAGTATATTAAAACTTCGAATACACGTTTGCAAGACGCATATGCAAAATCTTTATATATCGGATTGTCCAAATCAATATAAATAAATAATCAAATACGAATAATTGATTTAAATTTTCAAAACAAAAGTTTGTTTTCATTTTAAAAATTTACTCTTCAAACTCGTTCTAGGATACTACTGATCCTATCTCTAACGAGTCATCTCATTGGATATTGTTAATCCAATATCTGATGAATTCTTTCGTACGGTTCTAATGTGTCTTGTTCTCTGAGCTTTGTAAACCAAAGCTCTGATACCACGTGTAAAGACCCGCAACTTCCCCGTAAAGGAAAGTGTCGGATAGTTCGAGAACAAACCACAGCAGAACGCATACGGAAGAACATTTCACTGTATATTACAACAATGCATCAGATTACAAGAATATACAGAGTATAAATGAATATTTCACAGAAATATCAGAGATTTAAATTACATTTAAATACATAGCAGCGGAAAATAATACAATACACAACTAGAAGAGATATACGGATACAAAGCTTTCCGGATATCATTCCAGCTGTAAACCAGGATCCTGTGAATATAAATCTGCAAAAACCAAAACTACTAGCTGCCCGTGTCGAAAATAGGGGCACCCAGAGTTTAGGTTAAAACAATAAACTCCAGGTCAGTCATGTGACTGGTGTGAGAACTAAAACAGTTATTAATCTTTATTTTAAATCATTAGGTAAATCAAGGGACCACACCGTATAACACGGAACGGGTTTCCTCCCAAGAATACCAGTGCAAAAACAAACAGCGCAATGCTAAATAAAGAAGAATGAAGCTGTTATAAGACCCAGGTCCCATCACACAATGCAACGCAGCCGAGGATAGGGTTTTCCCTTATAACAGCCAAAGAATGCTTGATACGTTTAAAACACATTATTTGATACTATTATAAGTGCATAGTGTATAAAACAACTTCAAATCATAAGTATCAATCATAGGCGGCATGGGTACCATATATCATGTCGCCATATATAGGTTTACAAATAAAACCGCAAATGTCACGTATTTGGAAATTGGATTTCCGTCTATGAACCGAGGCAAAAGATAGTCCTCAACCGATTCGTGACTCTCTAGCCCGAGCCACAGGTCAGAGCTCGAGTGACCTTGGAGCGACAGGGCCGGTCCACCGATGTGGATTAAACTTAAACCCTGAACATGCGTTCCCCCGCCCTATGGGGCGTAAACGAGCCAACTAAATGACTCCATCGGTTCGAGAATGACCGATCAATCCGAGGCGCCTCGCAACAGCAACAACCACATAAGTCAAACTCGTCAGGGCGTGTAAAACCACTGACGCCACTTCTAACTAGAAAGAAACGCATGCCCTCCCTGAGGTCCGTCTCCCGTTTTTGGTTCATACCGGGCGTGAAACACGCGAGGTAAACGTTACACAAAGCTACGCCACAAAGGCCTTGCTTTGATCATCACCACAAGACTTTGCTTTTCAACAGAAGCCTCGATCAATTGCCACTTAGGCATGCCACACAGGCAATTCACTCCATGCGTTTGATATCCATCAATATATAACCCCTGAGCTCGTACGTCTCAGAGAAGGGCGTTAAGCAAGAGAATAAATTCTCCGCCGCCAAACAGATATATATTTAATAGAGATCAATCACACGGACTAAAATCCAATGTCAGACACACAGTCCATTTACAAGTCCGTTCTGGGTCTGAACGAAACCGGAGGCACCTAGTACCCCGCATATCCATCGATCTCCAAGTACGTTTGGACGATCACCAACTGTTTCCATCTTCTTGGGTGTACAGCCCAATCAAGATCATCAGTTATCACCCAAACGACGTGAAGACCTCCGGTCTTCGACCATCGTCTTCATCTTCGACTTATCGTCGCATCAGTTATTCAGAATGGGATAAACCCGGTCTTTCCGAATAACTCGCGTATATTTTAAATAAGTGTTACACAAACACAACATACGCCTCATTCCAATTCATTAGTCACTAACCGTAAATTAATCAAGAGAATAATTCCCCAAATATTAACCCCGAAGGCCGAAACCAACATCAGATCAATATCCAGAAAACCATTCTACTTAGCTAACCGACAGTTAGTTTCTAAATTTCACGTTCAAATCTAATTAAAGATTTAACTATCGCCTGGAGCAAAACTGGTGATACTCCATTCTCGTTCTTTTCAATCTAATTAAAGATTCATTAAAACTCCACTTAGTTTTAATCTGTGACTGGGTTAAAGAATCAGTGTCATTTAAAAACACGGTTCACGATAAACCCAAAGTCACATCCCATTAATTATCGGGTTAAAGAACAAGTGTTATTTAAAACACTGTTCACGATAAACCCAAAAATCAATATCAATTCAATTCCAATTAAATATTATTTAATTGGTACACTTCATTAAATCTAAATAAAAAGATTTAATCTTTTCTCAACTGGGTTCAAGAACAGTGTTAGTGAAGACACCATTCACGACAAACCCAAATCACATTCATTAATTATCGGGTTAAAGAACAAGTGTTATTTAAAACACTGTTCACGATAAGCCCAAAAATCAATATCAATTCCAATTAAATATTATTTAATTGGTACACTTCATTAAATCTAAATAAAAAGATTTAATCTTTTCTCAACTGGGTTCAAGAACAGTGTTAGTGAAGACACCATTCACGACAAACCCAAATCACATTCGATATTAAACACAAGGCTCTGAATAGAAAATATATCGGCCTATATTCAATATCAAATTCTACGATTAACAAATGTCGTAGTGGAAATAACGATATAAAAATATATCTTTCAAATTTCCATAACAACACCTGTATAATCACGAATTCCAACATCGAAATATTCCGAAGACAATTTCGATTCAAATCCACTCCAATGCAATCATTGGAAATTTTGGTTATTTTCAAAACCCTTTTCGAATTCAATTTATTTATTTAAAAATAAATAGAATTATAATTCTAGTTCAAAACTAGTTCATTTCGATAAAAATTTATTTTTATCTTTTCAAATAGGGAGTTTTTCATCCCAATTCTTTCTAAATCATTTCTTATGATTTTACACAAATTATTATTATTTTTAATAATTTTATCAAGGCCCGTACAGTCGATTTCCAACAATGGCCATCGAACTGCACTTACAGCGACCTTTTTCGAATTTGATTTGGACGTATCTCCAAATCCAACCATTAGATTTCAAATTTCTAACATTCGTTAGAAAGCTCTTCTCGACACGAACCCAACGGTTCCGGTTTTAGGAGAATCCGACGGTCGGATCTCCCGTAATATCCGTTTGAAATAAATGGTCGAAATTCACGAACTGCCGCGGCGCGGCGCATTTTATTCAGGCCATTATATTATATATATAATATATACTTCGTCGATTTCCATTTAAAACGAATTATATAAATAGTTTTAAATTCGTTTCAAAAGCAATTTCAACTTCCTTTTCAATTCAAATCAAAATTGAATTCTTCTTTATAAATTCATTTTAAAATTCATTTCTATTCAATTCAAATTTCAATTCAATTTGAATTCGTTCAATTTGCTTTCAATTCAATTTGAATTCGTTTTCAATTCATTTCGAAATCGTTTTCAATTCAATTCATTTCGAAATCGTTTTCAATTCAATTCATTTCGAAATCGTTTTCAATTCAATTCATTTCGAAATCGTTTTCAATTCAATTCATTTCGAAATCGTTTTCAATTCAATTCATTTCGAAATCGTTTTCAATTCAATTCATTTCGAAATCGTTTTAAAATCGATATAAATATCGTTCACGTCAAAATGGCGTCAATCTAATCAACACGGCTTCATATATTCCTTTATTTTCAAATATTCTATTTCAAATATTTCTTTTTCAAATATTTCTTTTTCAAATACTG
>JASFAX010002497.1:0-45715 GCA_030737875.1 Allium sativum
GAGGGACCGCTGTCCTTCTTCTTCCTCGTTTCAACAGGTGGAAATCCGCTTGCCCTTTTCTAGATTAGGGTTCGAATTTGCGCCCCAAACCCTCATCGTGATCTCCATCCAAAGCCCTCGCCTTGAGCGCGGACTCGAGCTCCACAATCGGTCGGAGGAGGGCCAGCTCGTCGGCGTTGAGGAGGCGCAGGGGGTACGAAGAAAAAAAAAGGGCTCGCTGTGGGGTTCCAACGACGAAGGGGGGGGCGGTTTTTTTGCATGCGAGAGGCTGAAGGGGAGGGGTGCGGTGAACAGAAGGGAGAGGCGCGAGGTGGGGGCCTTCAGCGACGGTGCGGTGGACGGAGGGGGTTAATCGACGAGGGCGTCGGTTTCTTTTTTTTTTTCTTTTTTTTTCTTGTTTTGATTTCTGGGTGGAAGAGAAAGAGGGGGGGCAACGTGATTTAAGGAGGAGGAGAAAGGGTTTTTTTTTTTTTTTTAATTAATTAATTTTCCACAAAAAGCAACTTTTATTTTCGACTTCAAAACGAGGCCCACCGCCTGTCATCCATAGCGTTTTACCCCCATTCCGAACACAATGGGATATGTACCGTAGGCTGATTCGATCGTTTTGATCAGTTTCCGTTGAATTTACATTCAAATCACTATATTTAATTTTAAACGTACATTTCAAATTATCGGGGTCACATACTAACTCGAAAAATTCCAGAAAAATATTTTCTAGCTTCGTATTAACGATACGGTCCTAACAAAACTAATTTCGTCGAATTCTGAGACCGTTGGAAAAATGGCCATTTTCCAGTCGACTAAAATCAACTAAGACTGGTCAAATGCGTTTTCCTTTGCCACGCTCACATATTGATTCGAAAAATTATGAAATTTGAAATCTAGCAATAACTTGACATCACGGATCCAACAAAAGTGGTTCCGTCGAAATCCGAGGTCGTTTGCAAAATTCCCATTTTTACGGGCCTAAATTCCATAGCGACTATTCAAAATTTTCAACTGGACATATCTTTTGATTCCCGCTATGAAATTTTGATTTTTCGGATTCGTTGGGAAGATATTGTCAATTAGATCCTAATGTTTTTGGTTTCACTAAAATCCGGATTGTTTTGCACCCGGTACATTCAATTGAAGTTTGAAATCAAATTATCGAACTACCACGCCATTTTCAATTCTATTTATAATTGTATATAAATATTTATATTCTAACGACGACGCGTATAAATATATACGTTCGAATTATATTCAAAATAATTTTCTCATCGATTTTATTTAAAATAATTCATTTTAAACATTCAAAATCCGCTAAAATTGCCAAAATGAAAATTTTAAACTGGCTCAGATTTTCGGGTTATTACATAGAATCTCTTGACGCATCCATCGATGATTTGAAAATTGTTCGTGTAGTCCGTGAGTATGGTGACATCTTTGATGAGGTTCGGGTTTTACCATCGAGGCGCAAGATAGACCTTCGTATATACTTAGTAGACAGAGCAAAGCCAGTTGCATTACCAGTGCGCCACATGGCTCCGAGAGAGAGAGAGAGAGAGAGAGAGAGAGAGAGAGAGAGAGGAGGGAACTCAGTAAGCAAGTAGGGGAGCTACTTGAGGAAGGGTTCACAAGAAGAGAGCTTGAGGAAGACAATCCTTGAAGAAGCGTTTACATGATACCGCGGAGGTGGTGGAGCGGAGCATGCTTAGAGAAGTGGAAGTGGAGCGAGATGCCATGATTAGACGAGCTCCTACACGCATCCTTGGATCGGAGGCCAAGAAGTTACGCAACCGAGAGGTCAAGTTGGTTAAAGTCCAGTGGGGAGATGATCAAGGAGATGCGACTTAGGAGACGGAAGACAAGATGCGGGTGGCGTACCCTTTCCTTTTTGAGGGTATATTCTTAACTTCTCCTTTTTCTACCGCTTTGTTTATGCTTGTTCTATCGTTAAGTATGTCCTCTCGATTACATCTTCGATCTTTAGGTAGGAAAATCCTACGGTTGTAAATATGTGTTTGAGACATGTTATGTTTGGTGGATGCAAGTGTGTGCTAGTGGTTGATCGTGGATGCATTTACACACACATTAGGCACTAGACCGGCTCAATGACTTTCATACTGCATGTGAATAAGTGTGCATAATTAATTTAATGGACGTATATTGAATGTTTTATCATATGGATGTTGCATTTGAAAGAATGTTGTGCACGCATGTAAAAATGATATGTATCATTAGGATTCGTTTGCATGCATAATGGACGCATGGCACAATAATGAATTGCATTAAGGAGGTCGACTGAGTCAGTAGACCGCCTGATTTTGCATTAGAGTAAGAAAATACACACACACTATGCATATGTTCGTGAAAAGCATTTGAAATCTTTTAAGGACAATGGATGCTTGTGGATGATGGATGAGTAGATTGATGATTGGATGGTAGGATGCATTCTTCTTAACTCAGAGATTTTGGGGACGAAATCCTTTAAGTAGGGCCCCGCATTTTTAATGAATTAAAAACGTGGAAATATGTCTATATATTATATACATAGATATATTTAAGAGAAAAATTAAATAATGACAATAAATATTTCATGTAATAAGTTCATGCAGTGAAATGAAGGAAAAAATTAAGTGCAATATATGAAATGCGAAGAAACGCATGCGAACAATTAAATAGAAAAAAAGAAATAAAAAGAAAAATTTGAAGTGCTTCAGGAATTTTGTCACGAAATTAGCGTCATTGCGTTCGTGGCGATTTTCTAGTCAATTTAGACCTATGGTTTGCAGAAAACCGATTTAGGATGAAAAAGATATCTTTAAATTAAATATTGCAGCAAAACATGAAAAAGAGAAATGAGAAAAGAATAATGTTTAGCATTGTTCTAAGTTTTGTAAGCAAAAGACTTAGTAGCTTATTTGGTCAGAACATGTGACTTGCATACAAGAGGTACAGAGTTCGATTCCCGCCAGCGCCACATTTTTTTTTTTAGGGAAATGGCTAAAAAGTGACTTAGTGTGAACACAGTTCAAAAAGTGGTTTAGTGTGAAAATGGTTAATTGGGAAGATAGCTTATATATATATATATATATGTGTGTGTAACGTGTAGGTGTCAACACTCTGCTGTTGCGCATCATGTGGCACACGTGGCGCATTTTTGTTGGTCAATGATTATTTTTTGAACGTGGCTTTTTCTGGTTGGCTGGGTGACGATTTTTCTTGTATTAGGGCTGATGTGGCTTTATTTGATTGGTCTGGTGAGGTATCTTTGTGTCATGATGATTTGGATGGCTTAGATGAATCATAAGTTGATCTAAAGGCCTATATTAATCCTAAACTTCTATATAATCACCCCAAACCTCAACCCTAGACCTCACAACCCTAAACTATGATGCCATTATGTTGTTCATCTACAAACTAACCTAGCCGCCACCATAACAAATCAAATTCTAGATTAAAGATAAAAAGATAAGAGATAAAGATTGAAAGCCTAGGAATTGCGAAAAGGAATTCTTGAACAACAATAAACGAATCAACGCCTACATCAACGGATTAGCTTAGCAACTTCAGAAATATGAGTCCATAATTCAAGATCCGTTTCTGTGAGTGCAGTTACTTTCACAAGATAATTGTTTAAACGTAATTGTGATGAGTTATGAATTGGATTGTATGAAAATGTTTGTAAATCATATAAAGTTTATGTCTTTGTAAACTATGTTTTGATTTATGCTTGATTTGATTCATTATATGCAAGTTATGTTTATGTTAATTCATATGCCTAATTACGTATGCAAGTTATGTATGCAAGTTTGCTCGATCTATGCAAGTTATGAAAGATTATATGCAAGTCATGTGTATACATGTAAGATCATATTTTATATATTCATATGTTTAGATCTACATGTTTATATGATTAGATCCATATCAGTCCATATGTTTAGAACTATATGTTCATATGTTTAGATCTACATGTTTATATGATTAGATCCATATCAGTCCATATATTTAGAACTATATGTTCATATGTTTGGACCTACATGTTTATATGATTAGATCCATATCAGTCCATATGTTTAGAACTATATGTTCATATATTTATGATCTACATGTTTATATGATTAGATCCATATCAATCCATATGTTTAGAACTATATGTTCATATGTTTAGATCTACATGTTTATATGATTAGATCAATATCAGTCCATATGTTTAGAACTATATGTTCATATGTTTAGATCTACATGTTTATATGATTAGATCCATATCAGTCCATATGTTTAGAACTATATGTTCATATGTTTAGATCTACATGTTTATATGATTAGATCCATATCAGTCCATATGTGTAGAGCTATATGTTCATATGTTTAAATCCACGCAAGTTTATGTTTAGATCCATGCTAGTTCGCACTCAATATGTTGATTGGATATATTTTTATATGTTTACTAGATTTATGCCTTCTTAGATCTATATTGTTTATGCCAGTTATGATGCCATGTGTTTCTTCCCTTTTTTTTATGAGTTGGGCTAGTTGCAAGCCTAACGTATCACATGAGCTATACGTACGAACGACATGGGAACGTTGGGGAAAAGTTTAGGTAAAGATTAAATATTATGTAATTGGCATAAAAAGGGGTTGTAATCATATAATTAATTTTGGGCTAACCAGAAAATGTGACATAACTTGAATTGACCACACTTATGGATAATTTACATATAAACTTGGACATGAATGGTAAATATGTAAATTGGCTAAAAGATGAATGTGTCTAACCCGAGGTTAGATTGAGTTGCGGTATAATACTGCCCGGAACCGACCGACACATCCAGCGACCGCAACAACATTGATCTAATGTGAGAGGTTAGCGCATTAATCCCAAAAACCCGAGGTTAGAATGAGTTTGCGGTAGAAGTCTGCCTGGAACCTCCCGGCACATCCAGCAACCGTAAACAACAGTTCTAACGTGAGAGGTTGGTGCTTTAATGAATAGATTAAAGCTAAGGAGCAGACATGCTAAGAATGGAAAGGTTAAGTAACATATGAACATGCGACACTTAACCAATACAATATGTTAGGTGGGTGGGTTAAGTTAACATGGACAAGAAGACAACTTAACCAATATTACATGAACAAAGTGGATAGGGTTAAGACAAGCTTAACCAATAATACATATGGACTTGATAAGGGGAAGGTTTAAGTAAATCTTGGGTAAGTGGGTAATATTAGTATATATAGGCCCACAAACTTAACCGTTAAATAAACATGCGTGAATTAGTGAGGAGGTTAAGTAACATATGAATAGGCAACACTTAACCAGTACAACAATTAAGCAAATGGGTGGGGTTAAGTTAAATTGAGAACACTTAACCATTATAACATGTTGATTAGGAAACAATAGTAACGAGTCCCATTTCAGCAGTAACCCACAAATGTATCATGGTACCCTGAGTTAGGCAGGGTGGGACACGATTACTGGGCTGATTATAAGCGGTCAAAATAGCGGCGGGTGGTGCAGCAGTGTAGGTTCCGACGGAGTATGGGTGTGCATGTGCTCCTAAGTGGAAAAAGCAGGCACTGGGCACCAGTAGTATACACTGTGCATCTTGAATCGTGTCGGGTTGCCATCATGGGAATTGATACACCCCATGATGGGGCCAGCACAGGTATCTACATACAAGCATGGCTGAAGGACACAAGTAATGAATACATACAAGAGAGGTCGGATGACACAAGTAATAAATACATGCGAGTTAGGGAGCCGATCGAACAAGGAAGTTAGGGGGTACAACTCGTGGGGGTAGGAGCAAAAAGGGGCAGCTGCGATAGCAGCTAGGAGCACACCAAACTACCATTATCATGATTAGTAAGAGGGATCAACTTTTAGTATGAGACTAGTAAGGGTGCGATGTAACTACTAATGATACGGTGTTACTAGCATTGGTGCAGTGTTGTAATTATCCTGTAGTGATTAGAAGCGCGATCAACGTTATATCTTGTTCATCTTGTCTGCTTTGTCATGCCTATTTATTCTATAGTCATTTCTTGCTTTCTAGTTTATGTTCTTATCCTGTTACTTTAACGATTATATTGTTAAAGTCACTGGGCTCACCAGACTTATGTCTGACCTAGTTTGTTTCGCCTCTTTTCTTCCGTTCCCCCCCTCCCCCAAGGTTCTTAGGGAGGAAATTCTCAAGCTTAGTTCAGATATCTCTTTCTTCTAGCTTGAAGTTGAAAGGTGTATTGCTTGGCTTTGATTCTGCATATGGAATTTTTCTGTTGGGGATTATGGCTTTAAAATTATGTATTTTGAAGGTTTTGTACAAGACTGATATTATGTACTTGATTTTGGTATTTGGAAATGTAATCAAACTTATTTCTGTTTCCTCTACAATAAAATTACAAAATTTTCAAGTACTACTTTTTCTATCTTGTAATATTCCGTTCTGTTTACTTATAACGCTCCACGAAACTTAATGCATTCCCTTTGTGAGTGACATTAATGGACGTGGAGTGTTACAATTTGGGATGAAGTGATTTCGGCTGGTTAATAGTAGAAGGGGAGGAGTGACGCTGTTGTCCTGCAAAATAATTAGTTGAAAGCCGCGTCCTACAAAATAAGTAAGAGGTGTTAAGGAACCCTTGTGGCAAATTTGCACATAATTTAAGGTGTATATGTGCAGTGTGACATATCAACAATAATGCACATATAATCATCTGTGACAACCATTAACTATGTCAATATCTGTTTCTACAGTATAAGCGCTATTATAATCAACGCTTAACCATTATCTAATACTAAACTTACAACCATTCATCCAAATCACACATATCAATCAAGCTATATAACAATTAACTATATATATATATATATATATATGTGTGTGTGTGTGTGTGTGTGTGTGTTTAAATAATTGTTTCTCATAGAGTATTCTAATCCATCAATCTTTCGCTACAAATGGCGGACACTTAATGCAAATTTGGACAACGTAACTGCGCTCCATCTTTCTTCCACCATATATACATATATATTTACTTTTTTTTAATATAGTGGAAGGGTGCTCGGCTGGGAGAGGTGGTGCTAGGGAGGACCGCGGTGGCTGTGGGTAGTGGCGTGTGGAGGTCAAGGTGGTGTGGGGATGGAGGCTGAGAGAAGGTAATGGGGGAGGGAAGTATGGTCAAGGCTAGTAGAAGGAAATGGAGGAGGGAGAGGCTGTGGAGAGGTGGGGTGAAAAAGTAGGAGGAGAACGGAGGTCAAATGCAATGAAGGAAGGAGGGAGGAGGTAGGAATAATAACAAGGGAAAGAAAAAGAGAGGAGGAGTGAATGAAATGTGAAGGGAAGAAGTGGTTTTATAGGAAGTAGGGAGTGGCATTTTAGGAATTTGGCATGGGACACTTATCCCTCTTCCATGCTTCCTTACATGCATGGTGACACCTGCACTTCCCTTATTTTGCAATACTTTCATAAAATTAATATTTGTTTCAAATTTGCAACATTTATTTGTGTTAGAAATACTATGTTACTATCGACAAGCACAACATCCAAATGACTATCCAAACAAATATGGATATTGTATCGGTACATTTAACAAAACGTTTTTTACAGTTTAAAATACATTATTTATTACACATTCTCAAATTTAAAATTAGATATTAAATCCAATTAAAATTCATACTGAGTATTTACTTATTCAAAATTCTAATTTTGAAATTGGTCAAAATTCTGGGTTGTTACTAAAAACATTCACAATATTCCAGAAAGTGTGAGAGTTAACTCATCATCCATTTGAATTCTGATTTCGCGTCGTGTTTTTTAACGGCCATTTGAAATCAAACAAATTTCCAAAAAAACTCAGAAAGCTTCCTATTTATCTCTTATGCGTAGTGTTTGTCAAAGCTAGTTTAACTCAACTCCCTTCGTCGAAATCTGACCTCGTATGACAAAGTTATACATGTAATACGTTTGTATATGTTTTCATATTATTTAAAGCATCGCTAACAACCTGGAATAAAAAAATTAGCTTAATCACCTTAATTACGTAAAGTAACCCGTCTTAAGCCCGCGTCTTCCCCAAGTCGGTAAAACTCGATCGTGTTTCCACCTTCCTTTGTCCATTGGCGCCGTCATGGGCCACCAGAATCCCGACCAACCTCACCAATGTCTTCCCCTCTTCGACCAGCGCCACCGTGCCTCACTCTGAAACGTCACACCCCATCGTTCATCATGAATTGTACAATGTCCAAAAACTGATCAACTCGAAAATACTCCGCCTACATGCAATGGGGATGACCTGACCACCCCCAAATGAAGTTCAGCCCTCCCTTGCTCCTTCTTCCTTCAGACGTTGATGCCAACCGACTGCCTTTGCCACCACAATATGCAGAAAACAAAATCCAAACCTTTTCCAATTAGCTGGGATTGTGCGCAACAATCTTGCTTCAATCGATGATTAGGTATTGTGGATGAACTCCCATCCCCCTTGCACTCCATATGTAGTTGAATCCATGACCTAAATCTTCATAGATCGATGAAATGATTTCTGGTCGTTAGTGATGAAATGAAGGAAGTGGCGGCCCTTATATTTTATTAGGGTTCGGGTTTAAGATTAAGTAGAAACTTGATATTTATAAACAACCAAAAACACTATCCATGCACTATTCATCGAAAATTTTACAAACTCCAATTTAAGTATGCTTACAGCCATCCACTAAAAATTACCCATATTCCGAACTCAATAGAACTTGTTCTGAAAGCTAATTCGATCATATTTAATAATAATTATTAAAAATATAAATTGATTATCGATATGCGTTCATATCTCGTATGCATACACAACAATTCTGATAGTTTCAAGAATTGAAAATTATCAATAAACAACCATTTCAGATCCGATGAAATTGGTTTTGTCCAAATCCTAAATCGTTTGAAAAATGACTAATTTCATCTGTTAAATCAAATCGATAAAATATAAATCCATTTCCAACTACTCAAATTCATTGAAAATAAATTATTATTATCATTCATAAGCCAATAGAATTTCACACAGCTTCAAAATAGATTTAATTGGTTTGTAAACTCAATATTTAAAATTTCAAGATAAATCGAAAACCAAATTCTCATTTAAATTATTTTCAAGTTGTTAAATCTTAAAATTAATCTTTTTAAAAATTAAATTAATTAAATATTCATTTTAAAAATTAGGTTGTTACATTCTTTGCCCTTTAAAAGGACTTTGTCCTAGAAATTACCAGTTAAGAAGATTTTCACAAACCGATTAATATTACTTCTAAAAACATTTCTTATAAAAATTTGTTAAATTTTTATAACATCTGAAATTTTCAGAAAATTTCGAAAGTACCTCCTTTACATGGCTAGGTCCAAAAAAATTCACAATCGTAATATATGACACTATATATCTCATCTTAGGTGATGAGGCATCCCAAACCACGAGGAAAACAATATATAAGACCCACACACAGTATTTAATCCGAAATATGTACCATTTTGTCGAATAGACATATCTTTACCATGAAACCAAAAGCTATAAGCAAGCTAGTAAGCTTTTACTTCCATGTACCTATATATATACTTACATGACCTAAAAAACAAAGTTAAGCAAATACTCAAGTAACACAACAACAACTAACATATGCACAAACAACATATCTACCCAATGCAACCATCAATTTGATGCAACTGGCAAAAATGATGCAAATCGGCAAACAACACAAATGTAACTTAACATTATATATAACATCAATCAATCAACACATACTAACATCATATAGTGCTACAAACACTAATAAACTTATCTTAGGGTTTACACAAAATATAAACTTTATCATTGCACATATATGATAAACAACTCATTAAGAGTCACCATTCGCTCAGCAGCCTTAGGTTATTACTTAACTAATCATTCATGCACCTTAGGCAACTCAAAATTTCTATTCCAAATTTAACACAAGTCAATATACTAAGCATGTACATTTTATAAATGGAATTCCAATTTTATTTTCTGATAAATCTTTCAATTTGATTTAAACTAATGATTTTAGTTTATAAATTACCATAACGCAATTTTTTTAAAATTTAATTTTGATGTAACTCAAAATTTGCAAGATGAAAATCTTGATTGTTCTCTTCCATTAGAAAATTATAATCCAATAGATTCGGAAGATTATTATTTCAAACAATTCTGACCTATGTTGGATCTTATGCACTCAACTAAAATTCAAATCATAAATTACGAACTACCATGTCGCGACGAGCCCATTTTTGTAAAATTTAATTAATACATTCAAAATTTGCTTAATTAATAAATTGTAGTCATTCCTCATTAAGTTTCAAATAAAGTTAATTTATTCTTACTATTCAACCCAGATATCTCGACTATCCAAAATCGTTGAATATTCCATTCCAAATCTGTGAAACATCATATGAAGTTAAATGTACAATCAACCAATTCTAATACTTAGAATACATGCATCCACATCAAATCTTAGTTGAAAGTTTCAGAGCCAAACTTCTAGATTTCAAAATCATAAATCTTGGTTTAACAGAATTTCATTTAAACCCCAAACATTTTTTTCATGGTAACATGTCTTACTTAGAAACTCAAAAATGAACACAGATGTTGTTCATAACCACCATCGGAATTATTTTCTAGCGACCAAAGTAAGATCTATGCTTATAAAATCTTTTAAAATCCATTTATTTTGACAAACATTTCCAAATAATCTTAATATTCCATTTTCAAATTTGAATAATATTTTCCACAAAAAATTTAAATCCTCCAATTATCAGCACAAATACAATTCCAATTTATAAACCTCATTTATATATTACACTTATGTAATTCTAGATCTATACATGATTACTTCAGATAGGTTCTCCGTGTTTAAATTAATATAAACCGCTTACTTAGGTTTAATCTTACCCAACATCATCATTGAATCCTGTGAGTCAAATCATGAAATTGAATTCATAGGGTGTTTGTTTCCAATGCTTTTGTAAAGGCACGCAAATCCGTACCCTTTAAATCGACTAATTACAACTCACGTCCAACCAAAATTGAACGGAAATACAAATCTTTAGTAAGAAAGAATAAAGTAGGTGAGGAGAATAAAGAGAGAAATGTTAGATAGAATAAGAAGGAGAAACACAAACATTACAGAATCAAAGTAGAATAGAATCTCACAGAGGAATGAATAAAATATAGTATATCAAAACTCTTTACATAAAGAGAAAATTGTGTGTGTGTGTGTGTGTGTGTGTATATATATATATATATATATGATTATACAACATTAGAGTACACAATATATATACAACAAACATGCAACAGAAATCAAATAATACCAGAAAATACGGGAATACATCTCGACTTCATCTCCTCTCCTGAAGCATATATATTAATGACAACAAGATTTATATTTGTTTATGTATATGAAAACATCACTACACTATACCTTGTAATCAACTCATATATGTATATATTAGTTGTATATAAACAAAATAGTATATAACTAACAATATATATAAACTATATTTTTTTTAAAACCAAAACAAAACTCATGCTCATTTTATTTTATACACATATATATAAACTGTATATACATATTCCTCTCTCTTTTTATATATAGAAATCAAATAAAACTTGTATAAATTTTCAAACTGTAACTTTGTATATAAATAAACTGAAACATAATATATAGCACAACAAGATACAACAAGTATATGAAACTCAAAAATCTTTGTGTATCTATATATAACTAAACTTAAAACTGAAAATCGATGACACAACAAAAGTATATTAATATAAACCAACTAAGAGTATAAAATACAAACATAAAAAAAAAAATCTAATTTTCTTTTATAACACACACACACATAGATATATATATGTATATGTATGTATGTATATAAAGCTCACTGTTAAGCATACATAAACATACATACCATCCATCAAGACCTTGTATCTGTTTATATAGAAAGACTAAAGCTATATGTATATTTATAAAATTGAAAGCTTGTTCGTTTTTCCATAATATATATATACACTAATTTTTATATTGAAAGCGCTTATATATATTTGCATATAGTAAGTATATGAATATCAACGCAGCAACTCACAAACAAAAAGTTTAACTAAATACCATTTATTCCATAAGAAACATTATACTGCTATATTAAAATAATACTTGGAATATATGGAGTAATACCCTCGGATGGCACACATACCCACCCACTCCAACATCAGCAAAGGTATCTGCGAATTGATGATTTATTCTGTTGGTTCTCTCATCTAGTAGCAGTATATTGTCCAATACCACTTTTTTATATATGGATGGTATATCTTTCCCATGGATTTTGGACAATGTAGGATCTCGGCATATAGTACATGTTGCAATAAAATTGTCAAAGTACATAAACAGAAATTAAATAAAATTCAAAATAACTGCTCAAACCTAATAAAAATAGAAAGCATGTAATAAATACCTGTTGCTATTACGTCTAGATCAGCATTGAGGAGTTCACATCTATATCCATTCACTACATTGGTCAAGTTATGGAACCGAGGAGCAACAGTTTTAGGAGCATTGACTTGTGTGATGCATCCTCCATCAGAAAAATTGATCGGTGCACGAATTCTATGCTCAATTTTCCCACCATGTTGACCAGAACCTCCATTTCCCCTAACAGATTTTCCACTAAACCCTCCACACTTCCCATCCTCATTTTCAACTCGTCGGTGTCTCCATGAGCATGTTTGTGCCATTTCTATGCAAGATCACAAGCCTTACGTTTAGTATTTGGTATAACGGCCCCAACACCGTGGCTCCTACCCCTTGCATCCTTATCAAGCACTTGTGATAAGATGTCTTCATCAACTGTCAATTTTTATTCATTGCTATCACTGATCTTTTCCTTCGCTTTTGCAGTTTGATCCAAAAACATGGTTCTATTTATATGAATAACATGGACAAGATACTGAATTAACACATATACTTGAAGAGGGAGCTCAGTACGATCAAGTAGTTTCCAATATCTGAAATGCTAGTACGAAACCCCTAAACTGTTTGATTATGAAATTAATTAGTTAGATATTCAATAAACAATATAACAGTGACAATTTACAATATTGTAAGATATTTTCCCTTTAAAGAAAAATTACTGGACTATTTTAATACTATATATCAAAGTCCTTTGATGTTGGTGTATATTCAATTAATATGCAGACTTGACGCTTTAATGCAAAAAGAAAGAGTACTACCAAATTAATTGAATGACAAGGAGAAATGCAATAACATTTACACTCCTTTTCCTAGCTCTAACTTGGTAGAAATGCAAATGAGTAAAGATGAAAAGTTAGCAACGACCACTTACAACACTCTAGTCAACCAAAATGCTAATACAAATGGTTTACTCTGCGGTGCAAATGACTATGAGGAGAAAATGACTTGCATTTACCCATTTGCATAGGAACACAGTCACTGACACATAGATCCAGTGCCAGTGACCATGACAAATGTGGTGCAAATGCCACTGTTTCACCTTTTATCAAACCAATCAATGCTGGCATGGATAACTCTCAAACACCTCCTCAACTCATTCTGAAATAGCTTGGACTTTTACAGGAAGTTATGCTATTGGTAAAGGCTATACAAATCTGGATAAGGAGAACAGGGGAATTGAGAGCGATACAATAGTGCATGAGGTACTAATATTATAGAGGATTGGAGCAAGGGATAATGTGTGAGAAGGCCCAGGAAAACAACTTTATGGCTCATGGACCCATAATCTTCAGTAAAAAAAGTAGTAAAACTAATTTTACCACTTTCGAGGAAGGGGAAATAATACGAAAATGCTCATCCCTCATCGCTGACAACATTCAAGAAAATTCGGTGGTCAATAATATACACCCTGTGCATGCTTCTGTGCACATGCATAACCATAAAGCTCACACAATGGGATTTTGAACATCTCAATAGAAAATGGAGACAAAATTGAGGAACCTACGGAATAAAAACTATTGAAAGAAAAGCATGACACTCCATACTCTAAACTCACACCCAAGATGCTGACATTAGCCCTAATAAATTAGAAGAGGCTTACAACACAAGTAAGGGAAAATATTTCACTTACTGAAAGGATTCATGCTGATTAAACAGAATATGCGATGAAAAAATATTAAACCTATGAAATAAGAAGAAGTAGCATCTGATATGCTACCATCTTTTTTCGTATATGTTTTCTCCCATACTTGACGATGATTGATAAATCCAGATGGACTAGCGATGATCTGCAATACATAAAATATGTTAGTTATAGTTTTTACCACTTCCGAAAGAAAGTGAATATAAATTACCATTTCTTATTCTATTTTAGCGTGACTTTTACGTCTTGCAAGGTGCACATAACTGAGCAATGTTCTGTTCTTTTTACCGAACTTCCTCCTTCCTCTAGCTTTAGGCGTTGCTTATTTTTTTATGAAACATTTTTTCTTCCGTTCTTCGTTGGTATTTTAAGTGTCATAATAAATTACTCTCAAGTTTTTCTTTTGTCTCCTAAAAACCCTGGCCATTCTCTTTAAAAATGTTTCCTTTGATAGCGGCTTGAGTTCACTAATTTTCTGCAAAAAATTATGATATTAGTCAGACTGCAGTTGTAGCTAAATCATAATTAAGTTTACACAGATTGTAAATGTTGCAAATGCGAGAGTCAGACTGCAATTGTAGTATGACTGCAAAGGTATAGACAATTAACTACATTAGTTTAAATACAAATTGCCTATTTTATAATTTATATTGGTTTTTAGTTAAAATACATATATGCTTACCACTAGTTCATTCCGAATGGTTGTATATTTCGGGTACTTTATCCCAACTTGTAAATAATATTGGCATATGAGTTCTTACAAGTTTACCAAGCATAGTGGTGATTTTTGCAGCATTATTAGAGACCGGATTATCAAGAATGCTTTGCACAACTTTATTAATTTCTGAACATGATGGATGTGAAGATGGTGCATTTTCTGACATAGTTTCCTACAAAATATAATAGTATTAACCATTTTATTAGTACACAGTGAAAATAAATTAATAGTCATGGAGGCACAGCGCCTGGAGGCGTCTGATCGGGGGACCGCTCATCCTGGCGGCGGAAAATCGCAACCCTAGGTTGTGAGCACAGATGAACGACGGTCTAGAAGGTATAAACAGTGAGTTTTTATTTATTTATATTTAATGTAATTAGTTTAATTAATTTACTAATTAAGCATAAATTTTAAAAATATGTAATAGCATTGTTTTTATATGAAATACTTTGTTTTAAAAATATGAATTTTTATATAAATAGCTTTAATAAAAATATGATTTTTATTCTATATATAACTTTGAATAAAAATGTGATTTTTTTTATAGATTACGTTGAAATAAAAATGGGAGTTCATAAAATATTTAACATTATTATTAAATATATACATAGCATTGTTTTTAAAAAAATATTAAATCTGGTTTTTATTATAAATGACTTAGTTTAAAAGTATGATTTTAATAAAAATAACTTTGTTAATAAAATATTATTTTTAAACTGTACAGAATAGTATTAAAAATATGATTTGTATAAATAAAGCGTTGTAATAAAAATATGATTTTTATTATAAATAGCATTGTTTAAAAGCTGAGTTTTTATATAAATAGATTTGGTAAAAATGTGATTTTTAAAATGTAAACATCGTGTTAAAAATATGATTTTTATATAAATGCATTGAAATAAAAATGTGATTTTTATTTATAAATATAATTGTTTAAAAATGCGATTTTTAATGTAAACCGCGTGAAACAGATTGCGATGGAACCGACTGGAAGCGAACATAATCCAAACCGTTAAATTAAAGACTGATGGAGTGGAAGCCAAAGGTGAGAACACCTTCTCACTCAATTTATTTTACAGTCAAATATATTTTAGGTTGCAGACGTGGCTTAGTAGCCCCCGACACTATTTATTGTACAAACCATGTGTGTTGTTTGGATTGAATTGTTGTGAAATTGACTGTATTGTGAAAATGAATTGTATTATGGTTTTGTGATTTATTGGATTGAATGCGCATGGCGCGAGCCAGTATCAGGAGAGGGGTAATGCTAGACATTACTTTGGTTCTAATATCGTGCCGTTATAATGCCGAAATTTTCTAAAATACATATTGTTCATTAAAAATATACTTTTTTAATGTGTATATGAACTGTATAAAATATTCATGTGTTGTATAAAATATTTGAACAATAAAAATATCATTTTTATTGAATGTATGAACTATTAAAAATATTCATGTGTTGAAATAAATATTTTATCTTTAAAAATATGATTTTTAACGTATATATGAATGGCGTAAAATTCTCCCGAAATGAAAATAAATATTCATTTACAAATTGGACGATTTGTTTATGTTCACCCATTTAACCGATATTGATTGGGATGATTAATTTCACATATCGCCCAACTGCACAAATAATATTTCGTATTTGTTGGTTGAAACCCCACATGGGTATTGGGATGATATTTGACATACACTAATCCAAATTGTTTAGTTGTATGTCGATCGATTGGCTGACAGATTGTTGTAAGCGTTAATTATTTATATTTGATGCTTATGCAGTTGTGTAACGCACTTTGGATGATGGTTGATTGTGTATCATTATTGTTGTGTACATGTGTTGTATGAAATCCATATAAATAACATTATATGGTAATTGATTGGGACGGATTCCAATTCAAAAGGAATGAATATTTTAAAATAAGGTAATATTTTAAAATAAGGAAATATTTTAAAGTAACGAATATTTTAAAATAATATTCAGTAAAGGATTAAAATGTGAGTTTGATGTCTGATTTTGGATGGATGCGAAAATATTGAAATATGTGAAGCCGTATTGATTAGATTTGCACCATTTTGACGCGAACAATATTTATATCGATTTTATTCATCTATATAATAAATATCTAAAAGGAAATGATTTCAAAATCTGATATTTTGAAAATATTATCATTTAAATATTATAATGATAAAGAGTATTCAATTTTGATCTAAAATTGAAGTGAAAGTGGGAATCGTTTTAAAACGAATTTATAAATGATTTATAAAATACGTTTTAAATGGAAATCAACGAAATATATATATATATATATATATTATATATTTAATGGCCTGAATAGGACGCGCCGCGACCGTTCGTGAAATTCGACCATTGACTTCGAATTGACATTACAGGAGATTAAACTGTCGGATTCTCCTAAAACCAAAACCGTTGGGTTCGTATCGAAAAGAGCTTTCCAATGAATACATGAGATTTAAATTTGAACGTTGGATTTGGAATTATGTCCAAATCAAATTTGGGAAAGGTCGTTATGGATGCAGTATGGTGGCCGTTATTGGAAACTGATTGTACGGGCCTTGATAAAATTATTAAGAATATTAATAATTTGTGTAAAATCATAAAAAACGATTTGGATGAAAAATTCCACATTTGTGAAGATAAAAATATATTTTTATCAAAATGAACTAGTTATTAACTAGATTTGAAATCCAATAATTTTTAAATAAATAAATTGGATATATAAAGGGTTTTGATAAAACCAGAAATTTCCAATATATAAATTGGAATGGATTTGAATAGAAATCATCTTCGGGATATTTCGATATTGGATTCCATGACTATACGGATATTGTGGAGGAATTTGGAAGATACATATATATTGTTATTCCCCAAACGATATGTGTTGGTTTCAAAATTTGATATTGAATATAAGCCGATAAAACTTCTGTTTAGAGCCTTATATTTAATATCAAAGTGGATTTTGGGTTTGCCATGAATGATGTCTTAAATAACAATGTTCTTAAACCCTATGTGAAAAGAATAAATCTTTAATTAAGATTATTAGAGTTTCCAGTTATAATACTTAGTAATTGGAATAAAATGGAACTTGAATTTGGGTTTATTGTGAACTGTGTTTTAAATGACATTCGTTCTTTAACCCAAATTAATAGTGAAATGTGATTTGGAATTTATAAATCTTTTTATTAAGATTTAATGGAATTTTCCAAAGTAAAGTTTTCCAATTTAATAAAATAAATTGGAATGGAATGGAATTCGATTTGGTAATAGTCAAAGTGAGCTTCTGTGGAGGAAGACTATTAATATATAGAGAACTTAAAAGGCTTGGCCATTATTCCATTTATATTATTTGTCAGATACGGAAATTGATATCGATTATATATTGATCTATTTCCCGAGAAGATTCCATAATTAATGAAATGTGAATTTGGGTTTATTGTGAACTGTGTTTTAAATGACATTCGTTATGTAACCCAAATTAACAATGAAATGTGATTTTTCATTTTATCGTGAACTGTGTTTTAAATGACACTGGTTCTTTAACCCAGTTAAAGATAGGATTTATTTCCTAAATTTGAATAATGATTAAATAATGATTTTTGGAGATTAAAACTAAGCAAAGTTTTAATGAATCCTTAAATAGACTGAAATGTAAATGTGATACTTTAAATTATCAAATTAGGGTTATATTGCTGTGACTCCTTTTCTCTTCTGTATGATCTGTATATTTCCTTAGCTGTGTTTTGGGTAGTCTAGCTACTGTTGTATTGTTTGTTTTGGCCTGATCTATTGTATAATTATCACTCTCGTGCAATCGATATTTGGGCCAATAGTTGGGCTTGTCAACTGGACTATATGTATATATATTAATATTATGTTTAATCGGCTGTGTAGTTTCGAACTACACATCCGTCCTACTCAAATTTTTTTTTTATCAAATTAGGGAAATGATCAAGAATGGAGTATCACCAGTTTTGCTCTAGACGATAGTTAAATCTTTAATTAGATTTGAACGTGAAATGGTAATTAAATTTTACTGATAACACCGTGGTGTTAGATATGAAGTAATACCAGTTTTGCTTCATGGTATGAATAGGTTGGGATTGGGAAATAAAACAAATGATTACTTCGATAAGGTTCGCTAATCCCGACTAGTTTGGAAAACCTTTATTTGGTTTAAATTGTGAAAAGAATATTTGAATAAAAGGATATTATGGATTGGAATGAGGCGTATGTTGTGTTTTTATAGCACTTGTCGATAAGATACGCGAGTTATTCGGAAAGACCGGGTTTATCCCATTATGAATAATTGATACGATGAAGACGGTGGTTGAAGACCGGAGAACTTCACATCGTTTGGATGATTACTGATGTCTTGATTGGGCTGTGTACCCGAGACAAGGTAATA
The DNA here is from genome assembly GCA_030737875.1 of Allium sativum. Lineage (NCBI taxonomy): Eukaryota > Viridiplantae > Streptophyta > Magnoliopsida > Asparagales > Amaryllidaceae > Allium > Allium sativum. Next base: position 19,299 of record JASFAX010002497.1, read on the forward strand.
AGTGGTGATCATCCATACGTACTTGGAGATCGACGTGATATGCGCGGACCTCTCTCCTGTATTGAACATATGGGACGAGGAATAAGGTGCCTCCGGTTTCGTTCAGACCTAGAACAGACTAGCCAATGGATGGTATGTCTGACATTGTATTCCTTTATACTGTATTCATTGATCTCTGCTAAATATATATCTGTTTGGAGGCGGAGAATTTATTTTCATGCTTAACACCCTTCTCTGAGACGTACGAGCTTAGAGGTTATATATTGGTGGAAATCAATGGTATAGTATGGGGTTGACAGTGTGGCATGCTAAGTGGCATATGATTAATGATTTTGTCGAAAAGCAGGGCCTTGTGGTTGATGATCAAAGCACGGCTTTAAATAACATAGCTTGGTGTATAGCGTTAACTCGCGAGCCTCACACCACGGTGTGAACCGAAAATGGGAGTGGACCTCAGGGAGGACATCCGTTTCTTTCTAGCTAAGAGTGGTTTCATGGTATGGAGCTCAGACATTTTACTCGTGTGGATGTTGCATATTATTTGATGGATAGCAAGGCGCCTTGGATATATTGGTCACCACGGGGCTGATGGATTATATGGTCGACATACTAACCATTACTCCCCATAGGGCGGGGAAACGCATTGTTCAGGAATTATAATCCACTAATGTAAGTGTGGACCGGCTCTTATGCTCCAAGGGTCGATGCGTTCTGATCCTGAGGCACGGGCTAGAGCGTCTCGAATTCGGTAAGGATGATCCCTTGCCTTTGTTCATGACGGAAATCTAATTTCCAAAATGACATCATGCAGTTTTAATTGTAGAACTAGTATGGCGATAGGATATATGGTACCTATGTCGTCTATGATTAATACATTTATATTTGAAGAGATTTTGACACTATACACTTGTAGTGATATCAAATGATTTGTTTTAAACGCTCCAAGCATATTTGGCTATTATAAGGGAAAATTCTATTCTCCGGCTTGCATTGCTGTGAAAATCCGTAACTTCCCCGTTAAGGAAAGCGTCGGATAGTTCGAGAACAAGCCACAACAGAACACATACAGAAGAACATTTCATTGTATATTACAACAATGCACCAGATTACAAGAATATATAGAGTATAAATGAATATTACACAGAAATATCAGAGATTTAAATTACATTTAAATACATAGCAGCGGAAAATAATACAATACACAACTAGAAGAGATACACGGATACAAAGCTTTCCGGATATCGTTCCAGCTGTAAACCAGGATCCTGTGAATATAAATCTGCAAAACCAAAACTACTAGCTGCCCGTGTCGAAAATAAGGGCACCCAGAGTTTAGGTTAAAACAATAAACTCCAGGTCAGTCATGTGACTGGTGTGAGAACTAAAACAGTAAATCTTTATTTTTAAAGTTAGGTAAATCAAGGGACCACGCCGTATAACACGGAACGGGTTTTCTCCCAAGAATACCAGTGCATAAAACAAACAGCGCAATGCTAAATAAAGAAAAATGAAGCTGTTATAAGACCCAGGTCCCATCACACAATGCAACGCAGCCGAGGATAGGGTTTTCCCTTATAACAACCAAAGAATGCTTGATACGTTTAAAACAAATCATTTGATACTATTATAAGTGCATAGTGTATAAAACAACTTCAAATCATAAGTATCAATCATAGGCGACATGAGCGTCCCATGCCACTATGTCGCCATATATAGGTTTACAAATAAAACCGCAAATGTCACGTATTTGGAAATTGGGTTTCCATCTATGAACCGAGGCAAAAGATAGTCCTCTACCGATTCGAGACAATCTAGCCCATGTCTCAGGATCAGAGCTCGAGTGACCCTTGGAGCGACAGGGCCGGTCCACCGATGTGGATTAAAATGCCTGAACACTACGTTTCCCCGCCCTTTGGGGCGTAAATGAGCCAACTAAATGACTCCATCGGTTCGAGAACGACCGATCAATCCGAGGCGCCTCGCAACAGCAACAACCACATAAGTCAAACTCGTCAGGGCGTGTAAAACCACTGACGCCACTTTTTAGCTAGAAGGAAACGCATGCCCTCCCTGAGGTCCGTCTCCCGTTTTTGGTTCATACCGGGTGTGAAAATCGCGAAGTAAACGTTACACAAAGCTACGCCACAAAGGCCATGCTTCGATCATCAGCCACAAGACTTTGCTTTTCAACAGAAGCCTTGATCATTTGCCACTTAGGCATGCCACACAGGCAATTCACTCCATCCGATTGATATCCATCAATATATAACCCCTGAGCTCGTACGTCTCAGAGAAGGGCGTTAAGCAAGAGAATAAATTCTCCACCGCCAAACAGATATATATTTAATAGAGATCAATCACACGGACTAAAATCCAATGTCAGACACACAGTCCATTTACAAGTCCGTTCTGGGTCTGAACGAAACCGGAGGCACCTAGTACCCCGCATATCCATCGATCTCCAAGTACGTCTAGACGATCACCAACTGTTTCCATCTTCTTGGGTGTACAGCCCAATCAAGATTATCAGTAATCACCCAAACGACGTGAAGACTTCCGGTCTTCAACCACCGTCTTCATCTTCGACTTATCGTCGTATCAGTTATTCAGAATGGGATAAACCCGCTCTTTCCGAATAACTCGCGTATATTTTAAATAAGTGTTACACAAACACAACATACGCCTCATTCTAATTCATCAGTCACTAACCGTAAATTAATCAACAGAATAATTCCCCAAATATTAACCCCGAAGGCCGAAACCAACATCAGATCAATATCCAGAAAACCATTCTGCTTAGCTAACCGACAGTTAGTTTCTGATTTCACATTCATAGGGAAAGGTTCCCATTAATTTTATCCAAGATAAATTTCTTGAATTTATTCTTTAATCTATTTTTGAATATCAATTCAAAACTAGTCGGGATTAGCGAACCTTACCGAAGTAATCATTTGTTTTAATTTCCCAATCCCAGCCTATTCATCCCATGAAGTAAAACTGGTAGTACTTCATATCTAACACCACGGTGTTATCGGTAAATTCAATTACCATTTCACGTTCAAATCTAATTAAAGATTTAGCTATCGCCTGGAGAAAAACTGGTGATACTCCATTCTCGATCATTTCAATCTAATTAAAGATTCATTAAAACTCCACTTAGTTTTAATCGTTAACTGGGTTAAAGAATCCGTGTCATTTAAAAAACACAGTTCACGATAAACCCAAAATCACATTCCATTAATTATCGGGTTAAAGAACGAGTGTTATTTAAAACACTGTTCACGATAAACCCAAAAATCAATATCAATTCAATTCCAATTAAATATTATTTAATTGGTACACTTCATTAAATCTAAATAAAAAGATTTAATCTTTTCTCAACTGGGTTCAAGAACAGTGTTAGTGAAGACACCATTCACGACAAACCCAAATCACATTTGATATTCAATACAAGGCTCTGAATAGAAAATATAACGGCTTATATTCAATATCAAATTCTACGATTAACAAATGTCGTATTGGAAATAACGATATAAATATCTACATCTTTCAAATTTTCATAACAACATCTGTATAATCCCGAATTCCAACATCGAAATATTCTGAAGACAATTTCGATTCAAATCCACTCCAATGCAATCATTGGAAATTCTGGTTATTTTTAAAACCCTTTTTAAATTCAATTTATTTAATTAAAAATAAATAGAATTATAATTCTAGTTCAAAACTCGTTCATTTCGATAAAAATCTATTTTTATCTTTTCAAATATGGAGTTTTTCATCCCAATTCTTTACAAATCATTTCTTATGATTTTACACAAATTATTACTATTTTTAATAATTTTATCAAGGCCCGTACAGTCGATTTCCATCAATGGCCATCGAACTGCACTTACAACGACCTTTTTCAAATTTGATTTGGACGTAACTCCAAATCCAACCATTAGATTTTGAATTTCTAATATTCGTTAGAAAGCTCTTTTCGATACGAACCCAACGGTTCCGTTTTTAGGAGGATCCGACGGTCGGATCTCCCGTAATGTCCGTTTGAAATAAATGGTCGAAATTCACGAACTGCCGCGGCGCGGCTCGTTCTATTCAGGCCATTATATTATATATATAATATATATTTCGTCGATTCCTATTTAAAACGAATTATGTAAATAGTTTTAAATTCGTTTCAAAAGCAATTTCTACTTCCGCTTCAAATTCAAATCAAAATTGAATTCTTCTTTATAAATTCGTTTTAAAATTCATTTCTATTCAATTCAAATTTCAATTCAATTTGAATTCATTTCAATTCGCTTTCAATTCAATTTGAATTCGTTTTCAATTCAATTCATTTCGAAATCGTTTTCAATTCAATTCATTTCGAAATCGTTTTCAATTCAATTCATTTCGAAATCATTTTCAATTCAATTTATTTCGAAATCGTTTTCAATTCAATTTATTTCGAAATCGTTTTCAATTCAATTCATTTCGAAATCGTTTTCAATTCAATTCATTTCGAAAGTCGTTTTCTATTCGATTCAATTCGTTGTATATTCCATTGAAATCAAATTCGTTATATATTCAAAACAAATTCGATTCGAATTCGTTTTCTATTCAATTTGATTCAAATTTCATTTCAAAATATTCGATTTCGAAATCACTTTTCAATATTCATTTTAAAATGAATAAATTCGATATAAATATCGTTCACGTCAAAATGGCGTCAATCTAATCAACACGGCTTCATAAATTTCTATTTTCAAATATTCTGTTTCAAATATTTCTTTTTTTCAAAATAGTTGTTATTATCAAAATATCTCGTTCAACACATGACCAATCTCAATGGATGAGTACTGTCAACACATGAACCTTTATTTTATATTGATAAAGATGTAAATTTTATTACTAAAATATTTCGTTCAACACATGACCAATCTCAATGGATGAGTACTGTCAACACATGAACCTTTATTTTATAATATTCTATATTTTTCAAATTGGAATGAGGCCCAATCAATTACCATATAAAGTTAATTATATGGATTTTCATACATTACACACATATAATAGCATTGAAAAATAATCAACCATCAACCAAAGTGCACTACACTGTATAAGCATCAAATATAGATATCTAACACTTATAACAGCCTGTCAATCGATCGATCGACATATTTAATCAATCAGGATGACTGAACTTCAAATTTCATCCTAACACCCATGTGGGGTTTCAAACAATCAAACACAGATTTTAGTTGTGCAGTTGGGCGATGTGTAAAATTTATCGACCCAATCAATGTCCTTCAAATAGGTGTACATAAACAAACCGTTCGGTTTGTAAATGAATATTTTATTTTATTCACTTCACGTTAAAAATTATATTTTTAACGATAAAAAAACATTTTTTATTTCAACATATGAATTTCTATTCAGTTCATTTATTCAATAAAATGATATTTTTATTTTTCTAACATATTTTAGAAAATTTCGGCGGCATAACGGCACGATACTAGAAACGGGACGAGGCCTAGCCTTATCCCCGGTCTAGTGAAGGCCCACGCCATTCACACATCAATCAAATCACCAAACAACCAAATTCAAATCAAATCATATAACTAATCTATGCAACCAAACAAACAAGTCCATGGTCTGTGGACGATTGTGTCGGGTGCTACTAAGCACCGTCTGCATCCTAGTATAAATATATAATTAGAAAAGAAATTGAAAGGTGAGAAATTCTCACCGATTGCTATCCCATCATCTTGACTCTTCTTTTATAAAAATCTTCATCGTTATCGCCTTTTTGACATCTTCGTTGCCCGCTTTCACTACATATATAAAAATAACATTTTTACTTCGCTATTCAATATATAAAAATCGAATTTTTACCTCGCTATTCAATATATAAAAATCGAATTTTTACTTCGCTATTCAATATATAAAAATCGAATTTTTACTCCGCTATTCAATATATAAAAATCGAATTTTTACTTCGCTATTCAATATATAAAAATCGAATTTTTACTTCGCTATTCAATATATAAAAATCGAATTTTTACTTCGCTATTCAATATATAAAAATCATATTTTTACTTCGAAGTTCAATATATAAAAATCATATTTTTACTTCGAAGTTCAATATATAAAAATCATATTTTTACTATCTAAAAATCAAAGCTTTTCCTACAATAAAAAATCATCTCTTTGTTTCGATAAAATTCAATTCTTTATTTCGATAAAATTCAATTCTTTGTTATATTATTATTTACAAAGCAATTTCATTTCAAAATTTACATTTCTACACTAATGCTAAAATATATGAAAATTACTTTTAAAACAATAATTTTTTTTATATAATTTCTAAAACATTTTCTATTCATAATTTTAAAGGCGGAAAAATAAAATTCACTAAGCATAATTAACTAAATAATTAAGGGGATTACCCCTTTCATCTTCTTTCTGGAAAACACGATCCCGCTGAACCCATTTTCCACTGACGTCGACCTTGAATTTCGCACCTCCATCTCCATCCCGGAACACGATCTAATTGCGCCACGAGGTGCGCCTCAACCAGAGCTTCCACCGCCAGCGAGCATGGCCAGCTCGCGGCCCCCACCTGCTTGGAAATCCGCCCCCAACGAAGTGATTTTGGCCAGGAAATACTCCCAAATCCTTCCACGATAAACCATCAACCTTATATAGATCGAAAGCCCTTTCTTAGCACTCCAAATTTCGCTTTAAAAAATCTAAAATTCATTAAACTGATTGAAAGAATTTGGGGATTGTTTTCTGGAACGATTTCCACCGTAGGAGCGATAGTGGCGGTTGAATGATTAATGAAAATTAGGGTTTCAAAATTCCAATTTATACCCTTGTTTATTTATTTTTATAATATTTAATTTGAACGTATATTTTAAATTACCGGGGCCACATACTGAATCAGAAAATTCCAGAAAAATTATTTCTAGCTTCGTATTGACGATACGGTCCTAACAAAACTAGTTTCGTCGAATTTCGAGACCGTTTGAAAAATGATCAATTTCCCGTCGATTAAAATCAACTAAAACTGGTCAAACGCGTTTTCTTATGCCACGCTCACATATTGAATCGAAAAATTATGAAATTTGGAATCTAGCAATAACTTGACATCACGGACCTAACAAAAGTGGTTTCGTCGAAATCTGAGGTCGTTTGCCAAAAAGTCTATTTTTTAAGGGCCTGAATTCCATAGCGACTATTCAGAATTTTCAACTGGACATATCTTTTGATTCCCGCTATGAAACTTTGATTTTCCGGATTCGTTAGAAAGATATTATCAATTAGATCCTAATGTTTTTGGTTTCACTATAATCCAGATTGTTTTGCACCCGGTACATTCAATTGAAGTTTGAAATCGAATTATCGAACTACCGCGCCATTTTCAATTCTATTTATAATTATATATAAATATTTATATTCTAACGACTACGCGTATATTATATACGTTCTATTATATTCAAAATAAATTTCTCGTCGATTCTATTTAAAATAATTCATTTTAAATATAGAAAATTCGCTATAATTGCCAAAATAAAAATTTTAAACTGGCCCAGATTTTCCGGGTTGTTACAATCTCCCCCACTTAAAACTTTTCGTCCCCGAAAAGGAACAAAGTCGGAAGTGGTTTGATCAATCAATTCTACGTTCGATCTGGCTTCCATTCTCCAACTTTTCAGTTTCTGAGAATTTTCAAAAATTTCAAAAATTTGGCTAACACCCTAAATTTTCGAAAAATTTCGCCATAACCTCCCCTGTAATGGGAGCATCGGGGAATCTCAAATAGCTTCCCCGGTCCTTCAGATCTCAAAAAGAAAAAGAAAAAGCCAAGCGGCTAGCCAATAGGCTCATAAAATCATCATCACCCAAACAAAACAGTAAATTATGTAGTAAACATGTACCTATTTGTCGGGCAAACAAATTTTATTCTCTGCTCTAGCCTCCTTGCTATGACCTGTTCAATGTAAGTGCAAGTATATGCAAGCAAATGCGACCAAATTTCAATACAATTCATTATTTGATTCAATTAGGCATAATGGTTCAAAATTATCAATCAAATAAACAAACAACACAAACATCAATCAATTAGTGAATTAGAGTTTCAAATTCATAATTTCGATACATATACAAAAATCATGTTTTCGTGCCAAATCACAACAATAGGCCCTATCTAATTTTGGTTCTCACACCAGTCAATAGGAAATATATAGATAATCAAATACGAATAATTGATTTAAATTTTCAAAACAAAAATTTGATTTCACTTTCAAAATATACTCTTCACACTCGTTCTAGGATACTACTAATCCTATCTCTAACGAGTCATTCCCATTGGATTTTACTAATACAATATCTGATGAATTCTTTCGTATGGTTCTAATGTGTCTCGTTCTCTGAGCTTTGTAAACCAAAGCTCTGATACCAACTGTGAAAACCCGTAACTTCCCCGTTAAGGAAAGCGTCGGATAGTTCGAGAACAAGCCACAACAGAACACATACAGAAGAACATTTCATTGTATATTACAACAATACACCAGATTACAAGAATATACAGAGTATAAATGAATATTACACAGAAATATCAGAGATTTAAATTACATTTAAATACATTTAAATACATAGCAGCGGAAAATAATACAATACACAACTAGAAGAGATACACGGATACAAAGCTTTCCGGATATCGTTCCAGCTGTAAACCAGGATCCTGTGAATATAAATCTGCAAAACCAAAACTACTAGCTGCTCGTGTCGAAAATAAGGGCACCCAGAGTTTAGGTTAAAACAATAAACTCCAGGTCAGTCATGTGACTGGTGTGAGAACTAAAACAGTAAATCTTTATTTTTAAAGTTAGGTAAATCAAGGGACCACGCCGTATAACACGGAACGGGTTTTCTCCCAAGAATACCAGTGCATAAAACAAATAGCACAATGCTAAATAAAGAAAAATGAAGCTGTTATATGACCCAGGTCCCATCACACAATGCAACGCAGCCGAGGATAGGGTTTTCCCTTATAACAGCCAAAGAATGCTTGATATGTTTAAAACAAATCATTTGATACTATTATAAGTGCATAGTGTATAAAACAACTTCAAATCATAAGTATCAATCATAGGCGACATGAGCGTCCCATGCCACTATGTCGCCATATATAGGTTTACAAATAAAACCGCAAATGTCACGTATTTGGAAATTGGGTTTCCATCTATGAATCGAGGCAAAAGATAGTCCACTACCGATTCGAGACAATCTAGCCCATGTCTCAGGATCAGAGCTCGAGTGACCCTTGGAGCGACAGGGCCGGTCCACCGATGTGGATTAAAATGCCTGAACACTACGTTTCCCCGCCCTTTGGGGCGTAAATGAGCCAACTAAATGACTCCATCGTTTCGAGAACGACCGATCAATCCGAGGCGCCTCGCAACAGCAACAACCACATAAGTCAAACTCGTCAGGGCATGTAAAACCACTGACGCCACTTTTTAGCTAGAAAGAAACGCATGCCCTCCCTGAGGTCCGTCTCCTGTTTTTGGTTCATACCGGGTGTGAAACTCGCGAAGTAAACGTTACACAAAGCTACGCTACAAAGGCCATGCTTCGATCATCAGCCACAAGACTTTGCTTTTCAACAGAAGCCTTGATCATTTGCCACTTAGGCATGCCACACAGGCAATTCACTCCATGCGATTGATATCCATCAATATATAACCCCTGAGCTCGTACGTCTCAGAGAAGGGCGTTAAGCAAGAGAATAAATTCTCCGCCGCCAAACAGATATATATTTAATAGAGATCAATCACACGGACTAAAATCCAATGTCAGACACACAGTCCATTTACAAGTCCGTTCTGGGTCTGAACGAAACCGGAGGCACCTAGTACCCCGCGTATCCATCGATCTCCAAGTACGTCTAGACGATCACCAACTGTTTCCATCTTCTTGGGTGTACAGCCCAATCAAGATTATCAGTAATCACCCAAACAACGTGAAGACTTCCGGTCTTCAACCACCGTCTTCATCTTCGACTTATCGTCGTATCAGTTATTCAGAATGGGATAAACCCGCTCTTTCCGAATAACTCGCGTATATTTTAAATAAGTGTTACACAAACACAACATACGCCTTATTCTAATTCATCAGTCACTAACTGTAAATTAATCAACAGAATAATTCCCCAAATATTAACCCCGAAGGCCGAAACCAACATCAGATCAATATCCAGAAAACCATTCTGCTTAGCTAACCGACAGTTAGTTTCTGATTTCACATTTATAGGGAAAGGTTCCCATTAATTTTATCCAAGATAAATTTCTTGAATTTATTCTTTAATCTATTTTTGAATATCAATTCAAAACTAGTCGGGATTAGCGAACCTTACCGAAGTAATCATTTGTTTTAATTTCCCAATCCCAGCCTATTCATCCCATGAAGTAAAACTGGTAGTACTTCATATCTAACACCACGGTGTTATCGGTAAATTCAATTACCATTTCACGTTCAAATCTAATTAAAGATTTAACTATCGCCTGGAGAAAAACTGGTGATACTCCATTCTCGATCATTTCAATCTAATTAAAGATTCATTAAAACTCCACTTAGTTTTAATCGTTAACTGGGTTAAAGAATCCGTGTCATTTAAAAAACACAGTTCACGATAAACCCAAAATCACATTCCATTAATTATCGGGTTAAAGAACGAGTGTTATTTAAAACACTGTTCACGATAAACCCAAAAATCAATATCAATTCAATTCCAATTAAATATTATTTAATTGGTACACTTCATTAAATCTAAATAAAAAGATTTAATCTTTTCTCAACTGGGTTCAAGAACAGTGTTAGTGAAGACACCATTCACGACAAACCCAAATCACATTTGATATTCAATACAAGGCTCTGAATAGAAAATATAACGGCTTATATTCAATATCAAATTCTACGATTAACAAATGTCGTATTGGAAATAACGATATAAATATCTACATCTTTCAAATTTTCATAACAACATCGGTATAATCCCGAATTCCAACATCGAAATATTCTGAAGACAATTTCGATTCAAATCCACTCCAATGCAATCATTGGAAATTCTGGTTATTTTTAAAACCCTTTTTAAATTCAATTTATTTAATTAAAAATAAATAGAATTATAATTCTAGTTCAAAACTCGTTCATTTCGATAAAAATCTATTTTTATCTTTTCAAATATGGAGTTTTTCATCCCAATTCTTTACAAATCATTTCTTATGATTTTACACAAATTATTACTATTTTTAATAATTTTATCAAGGCCCGAACAGTCGATTTCCATCAATGGCCATCGAACTGCACTTACAACGACCTTTTTCAAATTTGATTTGGACGTAACTCCAAATCCAACCGTTAGATTTTGAATTTCTAATATTCGTTAGAAAGCTCTTTTCGATACGAACCCAACGGTTCCGGTTTTAGGAGGATCCGACGGTCGGATCTCCCGTAATGTCCGTTTGAAATAAATGGTCGAAATTCACGAACTGCCGCGGCGCGGCGCGTTCTATTCAGGCCATTATATTATATATATAATATATATAATATATATTTCGTCGATTCCTATTTAAAACGAATTATGTAAATAGTTTTAAATTCGTTTCAAAAGCAATTTCTACTTCCGCTTCAAATTCAAATCAAAATTGAATTCTTCTTTATAAATTCGTTTTAAAATTCATTTCTATTTAATTCAAATTTCAATTCAATTTGAATTCATTTCAATTCGCTTTCAATTCAATTTGAATTCGTTTTCAATTCAATTCATTTCGAAATCGTTTTCAATTCAATTCATTTCGAAATCGTTTTCAATTCAATTCATTTCGAAATCATTTTCAATTCAATTTATTTCGAAATCGTTTTCAATTCAATTTATTTCGAAATCGTTTTCAATTCAATTCATTTCGAAATCGTTTTCAATTCAATTCATTTCGAAAGTCGTTTTCTATTCGATTCAATTCGTTGTATATTCCATTGAAATCAAATTCGTTATATATTCAAAACAAATTCGATTCGAATTCGTTTTCTATTCAATTTGATTCAAATTTCATTTCAAAATATTCGATTTCGAAATCACTTTTCAATATTCATTTTAAAATGAATAAATTCGATATAAATATCGTTCACGTCAAAATGGCGTCAATCTAATCAACACGGCTTCATAAATTTCTATTTTCAAATATTCTGTTTCAAATATTTCTTTTTTTCAAAATAGTTGTTATTATCAAAATATCTCGTTCAACACATGACCAATCTCAATGGATGAGTACTGTCAACACATGAACCTTTATTTTATATTGATAAAGATGTAAATTTTATTACTAAAATATTTCGTTCAACACATGACCAATCTCAATGGATGAGTACTGTCAACACATGAACCTTTATTTTATAATATTCTATATTTTTCAAATTGGAATGAGGCCCAATCAATTACCATATAAAGTTAATTATATGGATTTTCATACATTACACACATATAATAGCATTGAAAAATAATCAACCATCAACCAAAGTGCACTACACTGTATAAGCATCAAATATAGATATCTAACGCTTATAACAGCCTGTCAATCGATCGATCGACATATTTAATCAATCAGGATGAGTGAACTTCAAATTTCATCCTAACACCCGTGTGGGGTTTCAAACAATCAAACACAGATTTTAGTTGTGCAGTTGGGCGATGTGTAAAATTTATCGACCCAATCAATGTCCTTCAAATAGGTGTACATAAACAAACCGTTCGGTTTGTAAATGAATATTTTATTTTATTCACTTCACGTTAAAAATTATATTTTTAACGATAAAAAAACATTTTTTATTTCAACATATGAATTTCTATTCAGTTCATTTATTCAATAAAATGATATTTTTATTTTTCTAACATATTTTAGAAAATTTCGGCGGCATAACGGCACGATACTAGAAACGGGACGAGGCCTAGCCTTATCCCCGGTCTAGTGAAGGCCCACGCCATTCACACATCAATCAAATCACCAAACAACCAAATTCAAATCAAATCATATAACTAATCTATGCAACCAAACAAACAAGTCCATGGTCTGTGGACGATTGTGTCGGGTGCTACTAAGCACCGTCTGCATCCTAGTATAAATATATAATTAGAAAAGAAATTGAAAGGTGAGAAATTCTCACCGATTGCTATCCCATCATCTTGACTCTTCTTTTATAAAAATCTTCATCGTTATCGCCTTTTTGACATCTTCATTGCCCGCTTTCACTACATATATAAAAATAACATTTTTACTTCGCTATTCAATATATAAAAATCGAATTTTTACTTTGCTATTCAATATATAAAAATCGAATTTTTACTTCGCTATTCAATATATAAAAATCGAATTTTTACTCCGCTATTCAATATATAAAAATCGAATTTTTACTTCGCTATTCAATATATAAAAATCGAATTTTTACTTCGCTATTCAATATATAAAAATCGAATTTTTACTTCGCTATTCAATATATAAAAATCATATTTTTACTTCGCTATTCAATATATAAAAATCATATTTTTACTTCGATGTTCAATATATAAAAATCATATTTTTACTTCGATGTTCAATATATAAAAATCATATTTTTACTTCGATGTTCAATATATAAAAATCATTTACTATCTAAAAATCAAAGCTTTTCCTACAGTAAAAAATCATCTGTTTGTTTCGATAAAATTCAATTCTTTGTTTCGATAAAAATCAATTCTTTGTTATATTATTATTTACAAAGCAATTTCATTTCAAAATTTACATTTCTACACTAATGCTAAAATATATGAAAATTACTTTTAAAACAATAATTTTTTTTATAATTTCTAAAACATTTTCTATTCATAATTTTAAAGGCTGAAAAATAAAATTCACTAAGCATAATTAACTAAATAATTAAGGGGATTACCCCTTTCATCTTCTTTCTGAAAAACACGATCCCGCTGAACCCATTTTCCACTGACGTCGACCTTGAATTTCGCACCTCCATCTCCATCCCGTAACACGATCTAATTGCGCCACGAGGTGCGCCTCAACCAGAGCTTCCACCGCCAGCGAGCATGGCCAGCTCGCGGCCCCCACCTGCTTGGAAATCCGCCCCCAACGAAGTGATTTTGGCCAGGAAATACTCCCAAATCCTTCCACGATAAACCATCAACCTTATATAGATCGAAAGCCCTTTCTTAGCACTCCAAATTTCGCTTTAGAAAATCTAAAATTCATTAAACTGATTGAAAGAATTTGGGGATTGTTTTCTGGAACGATTTCCACCGTAGGAGCGATAGTGGCGGCTGAATGATTAATGAAAATTAGGGTTTCAAAATTCCAATTTATACCCTTGTTTATTTATTTTTATAATATTTAATTTGAACGTATATTTTAAATTACCGGGGCCACATACTGAATCGGAAAATTCCAGAAAAATTATTTCTGGCTTCGTATTGACGATACGGTCCTAACAAAACTAGTTTCGTCGAATTTCGAGACCGTTTGAAAAATGATCAATTTCCCGTCGATTAAAATCAACTAAAACTGGTCAAACGCGTTTTCTTATGCCACGCTCACATATTGAATCGAAAAATTATGAAATTTGGAATCTATCAATAACTTGACATCACGGACCTAACAAAAGTGGTTTCGTCGAAATCCGAGGTCGTTTGCCAAAAAGTCTATTTTTTAAGGGCCTGAATTCCATAGCGACTATTCAGAATTTTCAACTGGACATATCTTTTGATTCCCACTATGAATCTTTGATTTTCCGGATTCGTTAGAAAGATATTATCAATTAGATCCTAATGTTTTTGGTTTCACTAAAATCTGGATTGTTTTACACCCGGTACATTCAATTGAAGTTTGAAATCGAATTATCGAACTACCGCGCCATTTTCAATTCTATTTATAATTATATATAAATATTTATATTCTAACGACTACGCGTATAATATATACGTTCTATTATATTCAAAATAAATTTCTCGTCGATTCTATTTAAAATAATTCATTTTAAATATAGAAAATTCGCTATAATTGCCAAAATAAAAATTTTAAATTGGCCCAGATTTTCCGGGTTGTTACAATTGCATTCTATGATGGGACCTGAGTCTTATAATAGCTTCATTTTTCAGAAATGCATTGCGCTGTTTATAAACTGCTTTATGCACTGGTATTCTTGGGAGAAAACCCTTTCCGTGTTATATAGCATGGTCCCTTGATTTACTTTATTTCTAAAGCAAAGTTTTAAATAACTGTTTTAGTTCTCACACCAGCCCCATGACTGACCTGGAGTTTATTTTTTTTAACCTAAACTCTAGATGCCCTTATTTTCCACACGGGAAGCTAGTAGTTTTGGTTTTGCATATTTCAATTTTCACTGGATCCTGGATTTACAGCTGGAACTATATTCGGAAAGCTTTGTATTCGTATATTTCTTTCAGTTGTGTTACATATTATTTTTACGCTCCTATGTAATGTATTTTAATCTTTGATATATTCAGTGGGTAATATTTATTTATACTCTGTTATATTCTTGTACTCTGATGTAAATTGTTGTAATAGCAATGAAATGTTCTGTCGTTTGCGTTCTGATTTGTCATGTTCTCATCTCAATCCGGGCATTCCCGTAAGGGCGAGTTTGGGTCGTTTCAGCATGGTATCAGAGCTTTGGTTTACAGAGCTCGAGAGCAAGACACATTAGAACCAAACGAAAGAATTCATCAGAGATTGTATTAGTAATATCCAATAAGAATGACTCGTTAGAGATGGGATCAGTAGTATCCTAGAATGAGTCTGATGAGTGTTATTTTTAAAATAAAAATGAAAACGAATTCGGTTTAGAAATTTATAACTTATTATACGTATTTGAGTATTTTATTTTAAATTGACTTTGGACAATCAAGTATATAAAGATTTTGAATATACATGTAATTAATGTGTATTCGAAGCCTCAAATATACTGGATAGATATAGAATCACACTCTAATCGCTTGGAGATAATTCTGATGATGGAGCTCCGTCATCAGCATTTATGTCCGAGTTTCCAAAGTGGGATATCTATATATTTCCAATTGACTGGTATGAGAACCAAAACATAGATAGGGTTATTTTTTGTGATTTGGCATCAAAAAGGGATTTTTAGCATATATATAACGATATATGTGTTTGAAACGATAATCAACAAATTGATTGCTGATTGTGTTGTTTGATTAGTTAAAATTTTGAACCATTAAGCCAAATAAAATTTAATGATTAAATTAAATTGAAAATTGATTGAAATTGCATATATGTACATGTATATACATTGAACAAGTCATAGCATGGAAGCTAAGAAGAGGAATAAAATTGTATGCCCGACAAATATGTACACGTTTACTATTTTCTTGGGTTTTGATGATTTTATGAGCCGATTGGCAAGCTGCTTGGCGTTTTCTTTTTCTTTTGGATTGATGAGGGGCCTGTGGGGCAAGTTCCGGTTTTAGAGGTATCCCCGTACAAAGGAGGTTATGGCGAAATTTTTCAAAAACTTAGGGTATTAGCCAAATTTTTGAGAAATTGGAAAATTTTTAGAAACTGAAAAGTTAAAGAATGAAAGCCATAATGAAAGTTGAGTTGGTTGGTTAAACAAATTTCAAATCCGTTCCTTTTCGAGGACGGAAAGATTTTAAGTGAGGGAGATTGTTAAAACCCGGATTTTCAAAACCAATTTAAAAATTTTTATTTTAGCTATTTAATGGATTTTGAATATTTAAAATGATTTATTTTAAATAATAATGGATTGAAAATTTATTTTAATCGAAGTAGAACATATAAATTTATTTTAATTGTATAATGTGCATGAAATGGCGCGGTAGTTTGAAAATTCGATTTTAAATTTCAATTGAATATATAGAATTCATTTTAAACCAGAATTGGATGAAACAAGAAATATTTGAATCTGTTTAAGTATATCTTTCTAACGAATCTGAAAAACTGAGATTTTATAATATAAACTGAAAGTTAGGGCCAGTTTAAAATTTAAAATAGTCGCTATGGAACTTATAAATATTTTATATAATATATAGCCCTTAAAAATAGCCATTTTGCAAATGACCTCTGTTTTCAATAAAACCAATTTTGTTGGATCCGAAATGTCAAATTATTTCTATATTCCAATTTTAATAATTTTTGGAATTAATAAGTGAGCGTGGCAAAAGTAAACGTGTTTTGTCGATTTTAGTTAAATTGGATCGACCAGAAAAAGGCCATTTTCAAACAATCTCCAAATTTGACGAAATTAGCCTTGTTATAATCTTATCGTCAAAACATAGCTAGATATAATTTTTCTATAATTTTTGGAGTCAGTATGTGACCCCGGTAAACTGAAATGTACGTTCAAATTGAATATTGAATGTTATATATTTTTAATTTAAAGAAAAACTGATCAAAACAATCGAATTGGCTTACGAGACATATCCTATTATGTTCGAAACGGGGGTAATTAGCTAAGGACGATAGTCAATGGGTTTGATTTGGAGTTCGTGAAGACAAACTAATATTTTTGGAATTAATTAATTATTAAATTATAGTATATATATAAATTATCTTCACCAAACCCTACCCCCGTCGTCATTCAACAGCCGCCGAAATCAAGGGCCCAAAAGCTCTAAAATTATCATTTGACTTTATCCTAATCCATTCTGAAATTCCACCCAACCACTAAACGAAAATTGTTGCCTATTTCAAGAGCTTTCAATCTGCATATGTATGATCTGAAATGGTAGCCAGTTCTCTCAATTTTCACGCTCGAAGGCCGGCCGTTTGGAGCATTTTCTGGCCTCATTCCGCGTGCGAGCTGGACCCCATGACCAGTGCTGGTGGTGCGCCCTGAGCCGCAGCGCCTAGAGGCGTCTGATCGGGGGAACGCTCACCCTACGGCGGAAAATCGCAACCCTAGGTTGCGAGCACGAATGAACGACGGTCTGGAAGGTATAAACAATGAGTTTTTATTTATTTATTTATTTATATTCAATGTAATTAGTTTAATTAAATTACTAATTAAGCATAGCTTTTAAAAATATTAAATATCATTGTTTTTATATGAAATACTTTGTTCAAAAATATGAATTTTTATATAAATAGCTTTCATGAAAATATGTTTTTTATTCTATATATAACTTTGAATAAAATTGTGATTTTTTTATAGATTACATTGCAATAAAAATGTGAGTCTATAAAATATATAGCATTGTTATTAAACATATACATAGCGTTGTTTTCAAAAATATATGAAATATGGCTTTTATTATAAATAACTTGGTTTAAAAATTTGATTTTTATAAATATAACTTTGTTATAAAAATATGATTTTTAAACTATATAGAACAGTACTAATGTAACATCCTAATAATTTCGACAACTGGAATATGAGATTAATTAGAAATTTAACGACTAATAATCAATGTTATATTGGATATTTGGTTTAGAGATTTGAAAATCAAAATTTTATGGTTTAAATAAGAATTTAATTTGATATTTAATTCATGATTAATCTGCATCAATTATTTTTTTATATAAATGATCGAAAATAAATTGGTTGATATTTAAATTGAAATTCGAATTAAGAAATACAAATGAATTATGTTGGATATTATTATGAAGTTTGAAAATATTAAATAAAAATAATAAACATTATTAACGTAAATGATTTGGGAATTTTATTGGTTGAAATAGATTGAACATTTGCTTAAATATGTGTGTATTTATGCATATAAATTTAATGGTTCCAATTTGGGGTTTGACAGAGTATTGCTAGACAAACAAAATTAAATAGTGAGCTGATAAATGGTTTAAAATTAAAATAACGTTGTATACAGATGAAGTCGGTTTATAACCAGAATAATTTTACTAGATTTAGAATGTGAAAACATAGTAGCGCGTTAAGTTTTGTAGCGGTTGGAGTTTGTTTGTGACAAAACAAAAATAAAACGTGTAACATAAATTGCGTTAGAATTAAATTACAAAGGGTTCACATTTTTTTTCCTCAGCACCAAGTAAGTTCGTACTTAGAAATCACCTACCCTAGTTTAGCCTAATTCAATTCCTTTCTTTCCACGGTTCTCTTCTATAAAAGAATCGCGCAAGCCTCAAAATTCATTCAGCAAAGATTGTTTCCCTTTTTATATGGTCGATTACCTTTCCAAAAATCATTCCTCAATTTAAATTGGTCTTTCTTCTTCTCGTTAGCTTGTGAAACCCTCCTCCAAAAATTAAAATTAAAATCTAGTCTTCTCTAAAATCAAAATCGCACCTTTTAACTTCACCGCTACTGAAATCGAAATCCATGGCTGTAACACCCCATATTTTTTGTTAACGTTATAGTAATGAATCAAAGAATAATTAATGAATTAAGGGATACGGGTTACGCCATTGCGTTCGTCTCGGAATTCTGCTTGAGATAGAGTCCGAGTTTGCATAAAACGGACATCGTATGAAGGAGATATGGATGAACGAAGTTAATCAGAAAACCAGAAAGAAAGAAGAAAAAAACAAAATGCACTGGCGCACTTGGGAAGTGCACTTGTACAAAAGTTGCACTGGCGCACCTGCCAAGTGTGCCCATGCCGAGCAGAGAACCTGCACAGCTTTCTGGTGTGATCTGATCCATACTGTGAGTCACTGCCGAGTCCTTTCTGACTCCTTGCCGAGTCATTAGAGCTGAGGTGACACCCTATCCTGATTGAATGGTTGTGGCTAGCTCTAGGATCATCCGACGACTCAAATTAAATTGAAATTCTATATAAACAACCCAATGCTCAAACCTAAAAATCACACAAAAATAATCTTGGAACTATCGTGCCGTCAATAGAGAACTTGGAGTAGCCGTCACCAATTCAAAGACAAGATAAAAACCTGAATCGAAAATCAAATTAAAAGTAATCAAATTCAACGATCTACATCAAAGGCGAGCTTACCAATTTCAGAATTCAGATTTCAGAAATCAAGAATTCCTTTTTGTAAGTTGGTTATTACGTAGATTTAAACGTTCTTTCAAATGAATCATGACATGTTGTAATTCGAATATAGAATGATGCTTATGTATAAGATAAATAAATTTTGATTCTCATTTATCTTAAAGTACCGTTGCGATTGATCATGTCTATATGATTGTGGTGATGAACATATTGTATGTTATTAGAATCTATTATGATTGGGTAATGGATTTATTATGCCAAATGAATGGGGAAACATGTCATGTTAAAATTTGGTGGTTACTTGCAAGTTTGTGATCTAAATCACATGCTTACATGTTAGATCAACATTCATGTATATTTAGAACTATGTTGAGTTGAATCTATTTATGCTGTAAAATTGGGTTTGTAGCTCTCTAATGTTTATCACATAAGTTATCATGCTAAGTTGTGATTCGAATATGTTCATAATGGCTCTCTTATGTTTAACACACAATAGTTATCATGCTAAGTTGTGATTCGAATATGTTCATAATGGCTCTCTTATGTTTAACACACAATAGTTATCATGCTAAGTTGTGATTCAAATATGTTCATAATGGCTCTCTTATGTTTAACACACAATAGTTATCATGCTAAGTAGTGATTTAAATATGTTTACAATGGCTCTCTTATGTTTAACACACATAAGTTATCATGCTAAGTTGTGATTTGAATATGTTTATAGTAGCTTTCTTATGCTTTGACATACATAAGTTAATATGCTAAGTTGTGGTTTAAAATTTTGTTTATATGTTTAACCTCCATGCTAGACCTTTATCAAGTTCACATGACAATTAGACCCAACTTAGTCACAAGTTCACCTTTACTCGTTTAATTAAGTTAATGATACTTCTATGCCAAGTTACACATGATAAATGTATGCTACTTTATGTTTATTTCATGTCCCTTGTTTATTACCCCTTTTTGTTTATGGGTTTGGGCTAATTTACTAGCCCAACATTTTATGTGATTCATGCGTATGTTCCACGGGGATAGCGATGGGAAAATATGAAAATTCAGGGCATAGATTTGTTCATAAAATGGTATATTTGATATACCATTTATTGTGAGCATAGTCAAAGGATAATTATGGCATGATTAAATTAAAATTAATTTACATAAACAAATTAGACATATATAGAAAAAAATGTGTGAATTTAGAAAAGATGAATATGCCTAACCCGAGGTTAGACTGAGTTGTGGTGTAAATCTGCCCGGAACCGACCGGCATATCCAGTGACCACAACAAGACCCGTTTAATGTGGGTGGTTAGTGCATCAAGCCCAAAAAGAACCCGAGGTTAGACTGAGTTGTGGTGTAAATCTGCCCGAAACCGACCGGCATATCCAGTGACCACAAAAAGACCTGTCTAATGTGAGTGGTTGATGCTTTAATGAATATGCCGGTCGGTTTCGGGCAGATTTACACCACAACTCAGTCTAACCGCCGACGTTTTGACCCCATATCTTTGCCATGAGTACATCTGACATTGGTTTAACCTTGTATGTTAGCCTTTGATACATGTCATGATTTATTTCATTTCTTAAATGGAACCTCTGTTTAGGTGCAATTCAATTGATAAGTAACACCCATGTTTAGATGCATTTCATTTGTTAAGTGGCACCTCAGTTGTAAGACAATACATTCAAGTGACACCTCCGTTAAATGCAATAACATAAGTTCTGTTACATGCATGAAATTTACAAAAGCTAGACTTATAAATATCAAATTCTGTTATGTCATTTTTCTATAATCTGAATATATGAGGATATCATATATGTATGCTGAACAATGTATAAATGTGCCAGGGTACTTGGCCATTTTGTATTACTGCAGTATGTCGATCACTTGACATATTTTACTCATTGCATGGCTGTGTGTTCATATATACGACTGCATATATTATGAGTGCATGTATGTGTGTGTATATATGTGGGTGTGTGTGTGTGCGCTTATGTGTGTGTATACCCTTGTTTATTATAAGTTGTTGGCCCTGATAAAGCCTTACCTACTAACTGCAGTATGTGTTCATGAGAAAAAAAGGTTATGTATATTATTCTTAGACGGGTCACTAATGGAACTAGTAGTTTTTGGTCATGGAAGTTGAGTCTGCACATATGGTATTTTGAAGTACAAAATTCTGGGACACGATATTGAAGTGAAGGCACGTCCATGTGTGCCTTCATTACCCCCACGTGTTGGCCTGTCGAGACCCTGTATTTGCATATTTACAGCTGCACTTGCCATTGAATTTGATAAATTGTTTTGCATGTGATCACCTACATCCATTCTCTCATATTAGTCCCATTCTTTAAACATTTAGAAGTGTTGTTCTCTTATTCCTGCAACTTACTCTGTTCGATTTCTAAACTAGAAATACATATGTTTTTGTTTACTGACTTGTTTCAGAATTCACACCTAGATTATACGCCTTATATTTTTTTTTCCTGTTGCTGAATGAGGAATGCCGTCTGAACTCTGAAAAATATGCACTTTGAACCATGCTTTGCTGAACCGAAACTGTTGAACCATTGTTTACTGAAATACATTTATAAAATGCTGGACTCACTTGTTTACATATATAAAATGCTGAAATATTGTTTACTGATAATGAAATGTTGTGAAATGCTGAAACATTGTTTACTGATATGTTTTGCAGAACCATTTGGTTCACTGAATATGTGAGTTGAAACTTTATGTCCAAAGAAGTGAAATTGCATGAAACTGTTATTCAATGTAAAGAAAAATTTGAACCCATTTTTGTTCCATGAAAGGTAATTTATAGAACCCATATTTTGTTTACTATAATGAGTCTTGTGACACCCATTTTGTTAAAGGTAATTTATTTAGCCCATATTTTTCACTGTAATGAGACTTGTGAAACCCATTTTTTTCCTTGAAATGAAATTTACTGAACTCATTTCGTTTTGACAGTAAAACACTTTGAAAGTTTCCCATTTTGTTTTGACAGTAAAGCACACTTTGTTTTTGACGGTAAGCAATTCGTAATTCCTGCCTACTTGAGTGGTTTGATCATGTATGTTTGCCCATTATAGGCATTCCTCACAGAATATTCACAAGCATTTTATTAGTTCATATAAATTTGAGTATCCCTGCCTTGTACGGTAGTTTGTACCCATTGTGTTACAGCTTACACGCACAGACACATGGATTAAAAATTTGTCAACTACCCCGTTTAAATGAAGCTGGAATTCCCTTTTTCTATTTATAATACGCTGCTTGGGTATATTAACTATATTTGTTTGCCTCCAAACTTTGCTTACGATTTCTATATGCATTACGTATTTTTTCTTATGCATTTTTGGTCCAAGCAAAGAATGACTCCAATATATGTGGTGGTCGATGTACACATATGTATATATATACCATTGTATGTGTATACATATGTCATCGGCATACGTATATTTGTTTTTAAATCCATATGTTGCCATGTTTTGTTCGTCCCAAATCGTTGTGTTCAAAGTTAAAATTTTGTGGGATTAACTATTCATTTTAGTTTCTATTGAAATCAATTTACTTGAACTATGATTTAATCCTGACTCGAGCATTTTATGTTTTTGCATGGAATGCTCGGGTCAGACCCGAGCGTTTCAGATTTAAAGATCACAACTTAAGATTTGAAGAATGGTGATGTTGGGGATTTCCAGAGATGGCGCACTTTGAAGTTTTCAAACCAGTAAAGATTTTTCTAGAATTATTTTTAAATTCCGCAGTATGTAAAATTCTTGTATCAAAAATTCTGATTATATACAAAAATTATTTTTACTATTCAATACTGTGTATTTATTTATTCTGTATTGATTCTGTCTTTAAACTCTGTAAGCTAAATAACAGTCCGTCGATTTGGACGTTTTAAATTGGTTTAATTACCAATTTGAAGCAGTCAAAAAGGCAGGCGTTACAAGTGGTATCAGAGCTGGTTACTTAATTGGTACGCATGATATGGGGTTCTCGCTTCACGCTTGGTGGCGGATGGGAGACTCTTACCCCTACATGTCCCGACAATGAGGGTTGGTCGAGTCGAGAGGCTGGCCGTAAAAGCAGTTCTGAGGTATCCTTGTAAAGCCACAGTGGCAATGTAGGCCACTGGTTGATGGTTGAAAAGCCTGGACCCTTTACAAGTGGTATCAGAGCTTCGGTTTTTTTCAAAGCGTAGCTTATTGGGTTTAAATAAATAGTATCGACACTAGAAAGAGCTGATTTTGAAAATAAAAAGGTTTTGAAATAAAATTTGAAAGTATAAATAATTTTAAGTAAAATTTTGAAAGAAAATTATTTTGAAACTGGTATTTTAAAATTGATACAGTGGAAAAGAAAAAAAATGATTTGAGATTTAATTTTTTTGGAATCCCCAGTCTTCGGATCTCGCTTTGCCAGAGCTTTTCTTCGATAAGTCTCCTTAGATTTGAATCTCGAATCCATCTTCGAATAATATCTAAGGAAGATAAGTATAAAAGGATCAATGAATACATTTTTCTAATCGTGTGTATCAGCAATTAAAGATAACTGAAATTTATTGGAAATGAGAATTCCGGTGGAAGTTTAAATGAAAAGCGAAAATTTGGAATCAATCCAAAAATGAAATGATTAATTTAATTTTGAATTTGGAGTATAAATTAATAAAGTTGAAAGGGTATAATTGTAATCCGATTATGTCAAAATTTATGGACAAGATTATTTATAATTGGTTTCGAACCAATAAAGTGTAATCGAATATATGAATTCGTTAGTAAGTTATAACTTTGTTAGTTAATTAGAAAGAAGTGAATTGTAACACCCCGAATTTTCTATTAACACTAAAGCTGCTAAAATATTAATAAGTGTGTAAGAGAGGGGATGTATCTAATATGAATATAAAAATATTAATAAGTGTGTAAGAGAGGGGATGTATCTAATATGAATATAAAAATATTAATAAGTGTGTAAGAGAGGGGATGTATCTAATATGAATATAAAAATATTAATAAGTGTGTAAGAGAGGGGATGTATCTAATATGAATATAAAAATATTAATAAGTGTGTGAGAGAGGGGATGTATCTAATATGTATATAAAAACAATAATAAGTAAAGGGGGATGTATCTAATATGTACATTGTAGAGAATATATATATATTTATGACATGAATAGAAGTTTATTAATATGCTGAGTGTTTGCTGAGTCACTTCTGACTCATTGCTGACTCAACAAGATAAACCCCATCTTGTCTGAACGGCTGCGGTTATTTCTAGGTTAAATCTAATGGCCTAAATGAATTCTAAAATCTATAAATAAGTGGGTAGACCCTAGACCTAAATCACTTGTAAAATTAGAGAAGCTACCGTCATGCTGCTGCCATGGAGTTCAGCATAGCCGTCACAAACTAAGAAGAGGAAGCCTAATCATCTACAACTAAATCTACACAAATCAAATCAAAAGATCTCTCATTCTCTAATTCTTTTCTTTTGTTGGTGAGTATGATGATTCTCACAAGACTATTACAAACTAATTTGACTCAGTTATGAATGGATCACAAGAAAGTGATGTGATTTGTAATTGTAAATTCTATATATTGTGGATCTCTTATTATGTTATTATGTTGTCGTATGATGTAAATTATATATGCTATGTCATGCTATGTTGTAAATTCTCTTATGCTATGTCGTGCTATGTTGAGAAGCATGTCAAGCTATGTTATACTATCATACTATGCCATGTTGTAAATCATGCTATATTATGTTGTAAAATCATGATGTTGTTGGAACATGCTTAAAGTTATGTTTTTTTAATTTAAATGGATCTTGTTTATAGGAATTTGCCTATTAGGTTAGGTGTACCCATAAACTTGAAACTATAATTAAATAAAACTTGATTATGGGAATTTGCCTATTGAGTTAGGTGTACCCATATAAAACCATGTTGTTAAAAAATTAGATGATGTTGATTCACACATGTTCATATGTAAGTTTATGAAAATTGATTGAGATTATATTAGGTGAATTTTGAACAAGTTGACACCTTTAGGTCCATGACATGTATAATCTATGCAAGTTGGACATATGCAAGTTTCACCCCTTATTATGATTCATTTGGTCACATATACATGTTGTTATTATGATAATCTCTTTTATGCTATGAGTTAGGCTATTCGAGTCTAACATATATTTTGCGAATAAACGTTCAAACGTGGGGTAGGGGTAATATTAGGAATTAATAAATTGGGTGCAATTTTGTAAGATTTTGCATACCATGAATGGATGTCCATAATTGAGTCAATTATGGACATTGTTAAAAATTGGAAGTAATTAATAATTCAAGTAGGGAATTATTAAAATTGGGGGAAAGTGGACTATTATTAATAATCAATG
>JASFAX010002498.1:0-45703 GCA_030737875.1 Allium sativum
TTCAAACAATCAAACACAGATTTTATTTGTGCAGTTGGGCGATGTGTAAAATTTATCATCCCAATCAATGTCCTTCAAATAGGTGTACATAAACAAACCGTCCGGTTTGTAAATGAATATTTTATTTTATTCACTTCACGTTAAAAATTATATTTTTAACGACAAAACATTTTATTTTAACTTATGAATTTCTATTCAGTTCATTCTTTAAATAAAATGATATTTTTATTTTTCTAATTGATTTTGGAAAAATTTCGGCGGCATAACGGCACGATACTAGAAACGGGACGAGGCCTAGCCTTATCCCCGGTCTAGTGAAGGCCCACGCCATTCACACATCAATCAAATCCATTCATTTCACCACACAGTTCAATTTCAATCAAATGATCTAACTAATTTTTGCAATCAAACAAACAAGTCCATGGTCTGTGGACGATTGTGTCGGGTGCTACTAAGCACCGTCTGCATCCTAGTATATATATATAACTAGAAAATGAAATTGAGAGGTGAGAAATTCTCACAAATAGCTATCCTAGCTCCACGGCACTTCATTGATAGAAATCTTCATCGCTATCGCATCTTCGTCATCTTCGTTGCCCGTAGCCACTACATATAAAAATCACACATTTTTATATTTGCTGATGTCTTTAAAATAAAAATCATACTTTTATAATCGCTTCCTACATTTAAAAATCGAATTTTTATTCCGTTATTCAATATATAAAAATCGAATTTTTACTTTGTTATTCAATATATAAAAATCGAATTTTTACTACTATGTTATATAGATAAAAATTATATTTTTATCACGCTATTTTCCATATAAAGATTTCGTCTTTTCTAAAATAAAGATTTCGCCTTTATAAAAACATAGACTTCGCCTTTTCAAATTTAAAGATTTCATCTTTATAAAAATCTCATTTTTATTCTTCTACACATATAAAGATGATATTTTTAATATTCCTATCATGTAAAAATTATATTTTTAATTCTCTACCTAACCAAAAATCATATTTTTACATCTTCTATATAGTAAAGATTATATTTTTAATACTTTAAAAATATAAAAATCATATTTTTATTACTATGTTATATTTTTAAAACAAGGTTATTTCTATTTTAATAGATTTTTATTCATGAATTACTTGTTTATTGCTTCTAATTCCAAATCAAACTCAACAAGTGTCGCCTTTAGCTAATTACCCCCATTCCGAACACAATGGGATATGTTTCGCAGGTCTATTCGACCATTAAGATTAGTTTTCTTCAAAATCAAAATATTAATCTATATATGGAATTTTAACGCACATTTCACTTTACCGGGGCAACATATGAACTCTAAAAATTCCCGAAAAATATTTTCTAGCTTCGTATTGACGATACGGTCCTAACAAAACTAGTTTCGTCGAATTCCGAGACCGTTGGAAAAATGGCCAATTTCCAGTCGATTAAAATCAACTGAAACTGGTCAAACACGTTTGCCTTTGCCACGCTCACATATTGATTCTAAAAATTATGAAATTTGAAACCTAGCAATAATTTGACACTGCGGATCCAACAAAAGTGGTTTCGTCGAAATCCGAGGTCGTTTGCAAAATGTCCATTTTTAAGGGCCTGAATTCCATAGCGACTATTCAGAATTTTCAACTGGACATATCTTTTTATTCCCGCTATGAAATTTTGATTTTTCGGATTCGTTGGAAAGATATCATCAATTAGATCCTAATGTTTTTGGTTTCACTAAAATCCGTATCGTTTTGCACCCGGTACATTCAATTGAAGTTTGAAATCGAATTATCGAACTACCGCGCCATTTTCAATTCTATTTATAATTATATATAAATATTTATATTCTAACGACGACGCGTATAAATATACACGTTCGAATTATATTCAAAATAAATTTCTCGTCGATATTATTTAAAATAATTCATTTTAAATATTCAAAATTCGCTAAAATTGCCAAAATAAAAATTTTAAACTGGCCCAGATTTTCCGGGTTATTACAATCTCCCCCACTTAAAACTTTTCGTCCCCGAAAAGGAACAAAGTCGAAAGTGGTTTGATTAATCAACTCTATGTTCGATCTGGCTTCCATTCTCCAACTTTTCAGTTTCTGAGAATTTTCAAATTTTCAAAAATTTGGCTAACACCCTTAATTTTCGAAAAATTTCGCCATAACCTCCCCTGCACCGGGAGCATCGGGGAATTTCAAATAGCTTCCCCGGTCATTCTAATCTCAAAAAGAAAAAGAAAAAGCCAAGCGGCTAGCCAATAGGCTCATAAAATCATCATCACCCAAATAAAACAGTAAATTATGTAGTAAACATGTACCTATTTGTCGGGCAAACAAATTTTATTCTTCGGCTCTAGCCTCCTTGCTATGACCTGTTCAATGTAAGTATATGTATATGCAAGCAAATGCGACCAATTTTCAATACCGTTCAATATTTGGTTCTATTAGGCATAATGGTTCAAAATTAGCAAACAAATAAACAAACAACACAAACATCAATCAATTAGTGGATTAACGTTTCAAACTCACAATTTGATACATATATGCAAAAATCATGTTTTTGATGCCAATTCACAACAATGTGTTCTAACTATATTAGTTTTTGTTCTCACACCAGTCTAATGGAAATATATAAATACCACACCTTCGTCACTCGAACATGAATACTAATGACAACTAGTCAATCATCAGAATCATCTCCGGACGACTAGAGCGTGATTCTATATCTATCCAATATATTAAAACTTCGAATATACGTTCATGACGCGTATATGCAAAACCTTTATATATTGGATTGTCCAAATTCAAAATAAATAAATAATCAAATACGTATAAAACGATTTAAATTTTCGAAACAAAATTGTTTTCAATTGAAAAATATACTCTTCACACCCGTTCTAGGATACTACTGATCCTATCTCTAACGAGTCATTCTAATTGGATATTACTAATCCAATAACTGATGAATTCTTTCATATGGTTCTAATGTGTCTTGTTCTCGAGCTCTGTAAACCAAAGCTCTGATACCAACTGTGAAAACCCGTAACTTCCCCGTAAAGGAAAGTGTCGGATAGTTCGAGAACAAGCCACAACAGAACGCATACAAAAGAACATTTCACTGTATTTCACAACAATGCATCAGATTTACAAGAATATACAGAGTATAAACAAATAAGTATTACACAGAAATATCAGAGATTTAAATTACATTTAAATACATCGCAGCGGAAAATAATACAATACACAACTAGAAGGAGATATACGGATACAAAGCTTTCCGGATATCGTTCCAGCTGTAAACCAGGATCCTGTGAATATAAATCTGCAAAAACCAAAACTACTAGCTGCCCGTATCAAAAATAGGGGCACCTAGAGTTTAGGTCAAAACAATAAACTCCAGGTCAGTCATGTGACTGGTGTGATAACTAAAACAGTTATTAATCTTTATTTTAAAGATAGGTAAATCAAGGGACCACGCCGTATAACACGGAACTGGTTTCCTCCCAAGAACACCAGTGCATATAAGTAAACAGCGCAATGCTTTTCTAAAAATGAAGCTATTATAAGACCCAGGTCCCATCACACAATGCAACGCAGCCGAGGATAGGGTTTTCCCTTATAATAGCCAAACATGCTTAGTACGTTTAAAACAAATCATTTGATACTACTATAAGTGTATAGTGTCAAAACAATTTCAATCATAAATATCAATCATAGACGGCATGGGTACCATATATCATGTCGCCATACTAATTCTACAATTAAAACCGCAATACACGTATTGGAAATTGGGTTATCATTTATGGTATGAACCGAGGCTAGGGGCAAGATCCTCACCGATTCGAGACGCTCTAGTCCGCCCCTCAGGAACAGCCGCAACTGCCCCTTGGATCGTCAGGGTCGGTCCACCGATGTGGATTATTATGCCTGAACACTACGTTTCCCCGCCCTTTGGGGCGTAAGCCTGGCCCGTCAGCCGACCAGAAGCATCGGCCGAAACCGATATCACGAGGCGCCTCGCTTTTCAGCAAGTAATAATAAGCAACATCCACATGAGTCAAACTCGTCAGCCAGTTCAAGCACTGACGCCACTCCTAACTAGAAAGAAACGCATGTCCTCCCTGAGGTCCGTCTCCCGTTTTTAGTTCATACCGGGTGTGATACTCGCGAATCGACGTTACACAAAGCTACGCCACACAAGGCCGTGCTTTGATCATCAACCACAAGACTTTTCTTTTCAACAAAAGCCTTGATCCATGCAACTCAGCATGCCACATTGTCAGTCCATACCGTACCACTGATTTCTGCCAATATATAACCTTTAGGCTCGTACGTCTCAGACAAGGGTGTATAGCAAGAGAATAAATTCTCTGCCACCAAACAGAGATATATTTAGGAGAGATCACCCATACAGTATAAAGGAATACAACGTCAGACACACTATCCATTTACAAGTCCGTTCTGGGTCTGAACGAAACCGGAGGCACTTTCCTCGCATATCCATCCATCTCCAAGTACGTCTGGACGACCACCAACTATTTCCATCCTATTGGGTGTACAGCCCAATCAGGATCGTTGGTAATTATCCAAACGATGTGAAGACTTCCGGTCTTCAACCACCGTCTTCATCTTCGACATATCGTCGAATCGGTTATTCAGAATGGGTATAAACCCGGCCTTTCCGAACAACCCGCGTATATTAAAAACAAATGTTACATAAACACAACATACGCCTCATTCCAATTCATTAGTTACTAACCGTAAATTAATCAAGAGAATAATTCCCTAATTATTAACCCCGAAGGTCGAAACCAACATCAGATCAATATCCATAAAACCATTCTGCTTAGCTAACCGACAGTTAGTTTCTAAATTTCACATTCATAGGGAAAGGTTCCCGTTAATTTTATCCAAGATAAATTTCTTGAATTTATTCTTTAATCTATTTTTGAATATCAATTCAAACTAATCGGGATTAGCGAACCTTACCGAAGTAATCATTTGTTTTAATTTCCCAATCCCAACCTATTCATCCCATGAAGTAAAACTGGTTGTACTTCATATCTAACACCACAGTGTTATCGGTAAATTCAATTACCATTTCACGTTCAAATCTAATTAAAGATTTAACTATCGCCTGGAGCAAAACTGGTGGTACTCCATTTTCGATCTTTTCAATCTAATTAAAGATTCATTAAAACTCCACTTAGTTTTAATCTTTAACTGGGTTAAAGAATCAGTGTCATTTAAAACACAGTTCACGATAAACCCAAAATCACATTCATTAATTATCGGGTTAAAGAACGAGTGTTATTTAAAACACTGTCCACGATAAACCCAAAAATCAATATCAATTCAATCCCAATTAAATATTATTTAATTGGTACACTTCATTAAATCTAAAATAAAAAAATTTAATCTTTTCTCAACTGGGTTCAAGAACAGTGTTAGTGAAGACACCATTCACGACAAACCCAAATCACATTTGATATTCAATACAAGGCTCTGAATAGAAAATATATCGGCTTATATTCAATATCAAATTCTACGACTAACAAATGTCGTATTGGAAATAACGATATAAATATATATCTTTCAAATTTCCATAACAACATCTGTATAATCACGAATTCCAACATCGAAATATTCCGAAGATAATTTCGATTCAAATCCACTCCAATGCAATCATTGGAAATTCTGGTTATTTTCAAAACCATTTCAAATTCAATTTATTCATTTAAAAATAAATAGAATTATAATTCTAGTTCAAAACTAGTTCATTTCGATAAAAATCTATTTTTATCTTTATAAATATGGAGTATTTCATCCCAATTCTTCTCAAATCCTTTCTTATGATTTTACACCAATTATTACTATTTTTAATAATTTTATCAAGGCCCGTACAGTCGATTTCCATCAACGGCCATCGAACTGCACTTACAGCGACCTTTTTTCAAATTTGATTTGGACATAATTCCAAATCCAACCATTAGATTTCTAATTTATAATATTCCTTAGAAAGCTCTTTTCGATACGAACCCAACGGTTCCGGTTTCAGGAAAATCCGACGGTCGGATCTCCCGTAATGTCCGTTTGAAATAAATGGTCGAAATTCACGAACTGCCGCGGCGCGGCGCGTTCTATTCAGGCCATTATATTATATATATAATATATATAATATATATTTCGTCGATTTCTATTTAAACGAATTATATAGATAGTTTTAAATTCGTTTCAAAAACAATTTCAACTTCCATTTCAATTCAAATCAAAATTGAATTCTTCTTTATAAATTCGTTTTAAAATTCATTTCTATTCAATTCAAATTTCAATTCAATTTGAATTCATTTCAATTTGCTTTCAATTCAATTTGAATTCGTTTTCAATTTAATTCAATTCCAAAGTCGTTTTCTATTCGATTCATTTCGAAATCGTTATATATTCGATTCATTTCGAAATCGTTATATATTCGATTCATTTCGAAATCGTTATATATTCAATTCATTTCGAAATCGTTTTCAATTCAATTCATTTCCGTTTTCTATTTGAATCAAATTCGTTATATATTCAATGGAAATCAAATTCGTTTTATAATCAATTCGAATTCAATTCGTTATATATTCAATTCGAATTCGTTTTCTATTCAATTTGATTCAAATTTCATTTCAAAATATGCGTTTTCGAAATCACTTTTCAATATTCATTTTTAAATGAATAAAATCGATATAGATATCGTTCACGTCAAAATGGCGTCAATCTAACCAACACGACTTCATATATTTCTATTTTCAAATATTCTATTCAACAAATGAATATTTATTTTTGTCAACACACAACTAATCTCAACGAATGAGTACTGTCCACGTGTGACTATTTTTGTTAAATTATTTCGTTCAACACATGACTAATCTCAACGGATGAGTACAGTCAACACGTGAACCTTTATTTTATATTGATAAAGATGCAAATTTTATTATTAAAATATTTCGTTCAACACATGACTAATCTCAACGAATGAGTACAGTCAACACATGAACCTTTATTTTATAATATTCTTTATTTTTCAAATTGGAATGAGTCCTAATCAATTACCATATAAAGTCAATTATATGGATTTTCATACAACACATGTATAATAGCATTGAAAAATAATCAACCATCAACCAAAGTGCACTACACTGTATAAGCATCAAATATAGATATCTAACGCTTATAACAGCCTGTCAATCAATCGATTGACATATTTAATCAATCAGGATGAGTGAACTTCAAATTTCATCCCAACACCCGTGTGGGGTTTCAAACAATCAAACACAGATTTTATTTGTGCAGTTGGGCGATGTGTAAAATTTATCGTCCCAATCAATGTCCTTCAAATAGGTGTACATAAACAAACCGTCCGGTTTGTAAATGAATATTTTATTTTATTCACTTCACGTTAAAAATTATTTTTTTAACGACAAAACATTTTATTTTAACTTATGAATTTCTATTCAGTTCATTCTTTAAATAAAATGATATTTTTATTTTTCTAATTGATTTTAGAAAAATTTCGGTGGCATAACGGCACGATACTAGAAACAGGACGAGGCCTAGCTTTATCCCCGGTCTAGTGAAGGCCCACGCCATTCACACATCAATCAAATCCATTCATTTCACCACACAGTTCAATTTCAATCAAATGATCTAACTAATTTTTGCAATCAAACAAACAAGTCCATGGTCTGTGGACGATTGTGTCGGGTGCTACTAAGCACCGTCTGCATCCTAGTATATATATATAACTAGAAAATGAAATTGAAAGGTGAGAAATTCTCACAAATAGCTATCCTAGCTCCACGGCACTTCATTGATAGAAATCTTCATCGCTATCGCATCTTCGTCATCTTCGTTGCCCATAGCCACTACATATAAAAATCACACATTTTTATATTTGCTGATGTCTTTAAAATAAAAATCATATTTTTATAATCGCTTCCTACGTTTAAAAATCGAATTTTTATTTCGTTATTCAATATATAAAAATCGAATTTTTACTTTGTTATTCAATATATAAAAATCGAATTTTTACTACTATGTTATATAGATAAAAACTATATTTTTATCACGCTATTTTCCATATAAAGATTTCGTCTTTTCTAAAATAAAGATTTCGCCTTTATAAAAACATAGACTTCGCCTTTTCAAATTTAAAGATTTCATCTTTATAAAAATCTCATTTTTATTCTTCTACACATATAAAGATGATATTTTTAATATTCCTATCATGTAAAAATTATATTTTTAATTCTCTACCTAACCAAAAATCATATTTTTACATCTTCTATATAGTAAAGATTATATTTTTAATACTTTAAAAATATAAAAATCATATTTTTGTTACTATGTTATATTTTTAAAACAAGGTTATTTCTCTTTTAATAGATTTTTATTCATGAATTACTTGTTTATTGCTTCTAATTCCAAATCAAACTCAACAAGTGTCGCCCCTAGCTAATTACCCCCATTCCGAACACAATGGGATATGTTTCGCAGGTCTATTCGACCATTACGATTAGTTTTCTTCAAAATCAAAATATTAATCTATATATGGAATTTCAACGCACATTTCACTTTACCGGGGCAACATATGAACTCTAAAAATTCCCAAAAAATATTTTCTAGCTTTGTATTGACGATACGGTCCTAATAAAACTAGTTTCGTCGAATTCCGAGACCGTTGGAAAAATGGCCAATTTCCAGTTGATTAAAATCAACTGAAACTGGTCAAACACGTTTTCCTTTGCCACGCTCACATATTGATTCTAAAAATTATGAAATTTGAAACCTAGCAATAATTTGACACTGCGGATCCAACAAAAGTGGTTTCGTCGAAATTCGAGGTCGTTTGCAAAATGTCCATTTTTAAGGGCCTGAATTCCATAGCGACTATTCAGAATTTTCAACTGGACATATCTTTTGATTCCCACTATGAAATTTTGATTTTTCGGATTCGTTGGAAAGATATCATCAGTTAGATCCTAATGTTTTTGGTTTCACTAAAATCCGGATCATTTTGCACCCAGTACATTCAATTGAATTTTGAAATCGAATTATCGAACTACCGCGCCATTTTCAATTCTATTTATAATTATATATAAATATTTATATTCTAACGACGACGCGTATAAATATACACGTTCGAATTATATTCAAAATAAATTTCTCGTCGATATTATTTAAAATAATTCATTTTAAATATTCAAAATTCGCTAAAATTGCCAAAATAAAAATTTTAAACTGGCCCAGATTTTCCGGGTTATTACAATAAGGCACTTCCAGTTTCGTTCAGACCCATAACGGACTTGCAAATGGATGGTATATCTGACATTGTATTCCTTTATACTGTATTCGTTGATCTCTGTTAAATATATATCTGTTTGGTGGTGGAGAATTTATTCTCTTGCTTGACACCCTTCTCTGAGACGTATGAGCCTAGAGGTTATATATTGGTAGAAATCAATGGTATGGTATGGATTGACAATGTGACATGCTGGGATGCATGGAGCAAGGCTTTTGTTGAAAAGTAGAGCAATGTGGTTGATGATCAAAGCAGGGCTTTAAGTAACGCAGTTTTGTGTAGCGTTAATTTGTGAGTCTCATACCCTGGTATGATGGTGAACTGATAGTTATATCAGTATGCTTTTGAAATGAGGATAGACACCCTTTATTGTTGTCATGGATTCGGTCGACCGAGATAGGCTGGGTGTTTTCTCTAGCTAGATAGGGCACACCCCCCGATTCCCAAAAGGATAGAGTAAGCGGTGTTTTCTCTAGCCGGGACGTAAGCCATAGTGATACTCAATTTCCTGGATATAGTGTGAATGTGTATTATAGTGTTTTCTATAGTCTGGATGTAAGCGATTGAATATTACACTACGTGATCGATCATTCGGGTCAGTAGCCATCATGATGGAAATCCAACTTCCAAATACGAAACTTTTCGGTTTTTGTTGTACACTTATATATGGCGACATAATAGGATGGGGTACTATGGAGACTAGGATTAATACATTTATATTCGAAATTGATTTCTACACTATACATTTATAGTAATAAAAGATAAATTTCGCTTATTAAGCATATTTGGCTATTACAAGGTAAAACTCTATCATCCAGCTTGCATTGCATTGTATGATGGGACCTGAGTCTTATAATAGCTTTATTGTTCTTTTATTTAGCATGGCGAGTTTTGTTTTATGGTATCCATGGGAGGAAACACGTTCCGTGTCATACGGCGTGGTCCCGTGATTTACCTAACTTTAAAATAAAGTTAATAACTATTTTAGTTCTCACACCAGTCCCTGAATCGGAGTTTATTGTTTTCACCTAAACTTTGGGTGCCCATATTTTCCGCATGGGCAGTTAGTAGTTTGGTTTTGTAGATATTTATTTTCACAGTATCCTGGGTTACAGCTGGAGCTATATTCGAAAAGCTTTGTATCTCTGTATTTCCTTCAGTTGTGTTAGTTGATGTATTTCCGTTGTACATTGTATTCATTCACTTTAAATTTATGTATTTTAATTTCTGATATTTTTCCACTGTATAATATTTATTCATATTCTGATATATTCTTGTACTTTGATGTAAATTGTTGTAATAGCAATGAAATATTCTCATGTTTGTGTTTTGATGAGTCGTGTTCTCAAAGCAATCCGGGCTCCTCCATCTCCTCGAGGATCGGGGAAGTCTGGGATGTTTCAGTGAAAATCCTCCTCCTCCATTTATAAAATATATAAATTGCTGAAAAGTCAGTAACGTCAAACAGTCAGTCTGGGATAACTGTAGTGGATCTAGCAGCCTAATAATAGAGGATAGCTTAGTGGAACCCTAAGGTGAGAACTCGCCATTTATATTTGTTCACTTTTTATGTTGTGTGATTGATTGTTAATGATATGGATGATTAGTAATTATTGCAATGTGAGCATTTAGTGACAAACGCTTATATGGACACTAGTATACACTGTTACATATATACACACAAACACACACACCCATATATGATCGTACGATGGATGAATGGATGCTTCGTGGTTGATATTAGTGATGATATGTGCATTTTACTTGTTACACACACATGTGGATTAATCCGTATATCAGACAAGTCTCGGACCAAGTTTGTGTTATAATGAATATTTTATTCATTTAAATTTGAAAGTTGGAATGTTGTTGAAAATGGTTTTAAATAGTTAGTATAAGTACAAATGGTTTTCTAAATTATTTTAAAGCAATCTAGAAAAGTTTTTATATGATGTATATTACAATTAAAATAGAGTTTGTCAAAATAAATACCGGAACGTTCTAGGATGACAGAGAGGATGGTGTCTAGGCTTGAGTTTGGAAAATATAGTTTTCTGCTCTCCCTGGCTATCCCTAACAGATCCGACATACGGGATGGTTAATTCAAAAAAAATGAAATTTAATTTGAAACTTTTTGAATTTATAGTAGAATTTAGCGTATTTTTGTTAAAAAATTTAAACACTTATAACTTTTGCAACTTAAATCAGATTCCCACGAAATGAAAAACGTTTGATTTTTTTCAACAAGAGGTTTTAAATGAGTGAAAATATATTTTAATTTCAACTTATAATTTTCAAGTTATATTTAAATTAATATTTAAAAATGTTGTTGCAAGTGTTATCGATTGACTATAATGACAAATGGTCTTTATAAATTATTTAAAAAAAATGGAAAATTTGTGTGAAATAATTATTTAAAAATGATTTATGTTGAAATCATGAAGTTTTGGTAATATAAAATTTTATTTTCCCTAAACTAGCGAATATCGGTATTTTGAAACACTTTTTGTAAGACTTTTGTAACATTGTTAAAGGTATTTTACTTTATAGATCTTTCCCTAACCTTAGTAATTAATTGCTAACATGTAATAAAAGGCTTTAAATGATATTTTGAGTTTCCAAACATGGAATATGTGTTGAGACTTGATCTGGTCCTATATATGCACATGGTTTTAAAGTTGCGCTTATTATTTGGAAAGACTGGGATTGGATTTATGTCTAAAAACCATTTCAAGTAACAATACGATGTTGTGGAGCAAACTGAAGGCATTGAAGACAATATTGAAGACCGTGACCCTTCATATCGTAAGGACGACTTGCTGAATGTCTCAAATGGGTAGCTCCCACTTGCGGATGGATTTTATATCAGTTAAGTGGCAAGAAGCCCAAATGTATGTGAAGGAATTCCCGATTGTGGTTCTGTTCAGACCTAGAACGGACTTGTATGGATTGTGTGTCTAACACTGTAATTGACTGCATAGCACTGATCTCTGTTAGATATATATTTGCTTGTGGCGAAGAATTTATTCTCTTTCTTAACACCCTTCTCTAAGATGTACGAGTTTAGAGGTTATATATTGATAGAAATCAGTGGTGCGTTGTGAATGGACACTGTACTATACTTAAGTCGTTTAATGAGCTATGGATGACCAAAGCATGGCTTATTTAAGCGTAGCTTTGTGTATATCGTGACCTCGGCAAGCCTCACACCCCAGTAAATGGCCAAAGCAGGAAGAAATGTAGCAGGGTTATGGGTGTGTTGTCTCCTTCTAGATAAAAGGTGTACTATGGTATGTAGCCCAGGTATTAACCTATGTGGAAAACATCTGCTTTTTTGGTTGTTGTTGGCGAGTGCTCGGAAAGGTCAGTAACGACCGGGAGGTGAAATACTCAGGCGTACTCTAAGTTACCTAGTTACAGAGGTAACCCTACCTTGTGTTGGCATGAGGAGCATCACTGTTGATCCTCGGGCATCCCTTTAGAGGTGTTCAAAATTCGGTTTGGCAAGGAAGTTCCTTTGCCTGGTCATTGTTGGAAACCCAATTTCCACTACGATCCAATTACGATTTTAGTTGTATACTATTATGTCAGTATAGTATATGGTACCTATGCTGGTTAAGATTGATACATTTACTTTCGAAATTGTTTTTCACACTATACACCAATAATAATATCAAAATGGTTTTCGTGTATTAAAGCATTTTTTACTATCAAAAGGAGAAACCTCGCCCATGTGTGCATTTGCATTGTGTGTCTGCTGTGAGATCTTTTGTTAGTTTCATTTTCAAAATGTCATTGTGAATTTTCTATGCACAAACAAATATGATGATTTCTCACACCAGTCCCGTGACTGACCCGGAGTTGTTTTGATTTCACACAAAACTCTGGTTGCCCATCATTTTTACACAGGCAGCCTAGTGTCAGGTTTAGTAGCAATATTTGGAACTTGAGTGTCGGAGCTTTTCCCTCAGTGGATCCTTTGCTTTGGTTGAGTTGTTATTGCTGTGGAGTATCGGCTATTTTCTTTGGGACATATTATTTGTGGCATCTGTGATCCGGAGCTATTCAGGTAAAGATGAAGTCTGTTATGGGATTTACACTGTTACTCAATATCCGCTGTCCCTTTCGGTATGGATATGTAATGTGGTGAACTCTGATGTAATCTCATGTTATATAAATGAGAAGTTGTTTATTTCATTGTGATTTATCTAATTTGTTATATCCCCAGACAACCAGGAATCCGACACATGAATCTTCGTCATTTTGAATACGAGAAGGTGTTAAAGTGTCGATTTTCAAGGGTCGAAATTCTAGGTCGTCACAACTACCAATTTTAAATCAATCCCGATTAACTAAAAGACTAAAAATTAAAAAATAAGAGCAAAATGGATTTGCATCTCAATTCATGCTCATTAGTTATCAGTTCACTTCAGCATGTTTTTTTGTTTATTATTTAGTTTGACTTTTACTCTTCAAGCTGACAAGGTAAACTTGTAAGTACTAAGTACTAAACCATATACAACAATATATTTAAAAATATATTCGAATTAGGAAATATCCAAATCAGTGAATGAGTGAAGTTGAACAGCAATAAACAATATATTCTCTAACACTAAAAGTTGAAGTTGTAAATGATTTGAAAAACTGCCAAATTCATTTTGCGTAGATGAATGTACAATAAAGACTAAAAGATCTAATAAGTGATAATACACAGAAGTATCAAATAACACACTGCAGCGTATTCATATGCTGAAGATAAATCCAAGGTTTGAATACGTCCAAAAAATTTGTTTATAAAAACAGAAACTTGTGCGGGCAGCCTATAGATTACAATTTACAGATATACAAATTAATTCTAAACCTAAATCCCTAATATCTAATTATCCAAAATTTCAAATTGGTGAATTAGTTACCTAAGATACTTGTGCGTGAAGTTTGACTTCAGCATCAAGACCGGTTCAACGAAACTGCCATCATCACTTGTTCCTACCGGTTGCCTTTCAACCTTCGCCTGCATGGAATTGGAGAATCGGGATTCGAATCGCTGCCATCTGGAGATTGTGGATTGTATAGGCGATTGATTCAAGTAACGTTTCACAATTGGATCGACTTTTTTTAATTTATGTATACCATGAATGGATCGAATGGTGCCCTAGCTTTCTAGGTGCCCCAAGAGTTCGCTTTACTAGCTTCGGTAAAGGGTCTGGCCTGCGTCTATCCCTACTAGAGCCCACTCGATCCCCCTTAAAATATCTGACCTGCTGCTCCTTACGAGAAACCCACGTCACTTTCCACCACTATCCACCGTTGATCACATACCCACCACCACTCTCCATCTCTTCCAACCACGAGCTCAATCACACCATTGATTCCCTCCCTGGCTCCACCTAGCTCACACTTTCCAAAGATGGCTCCTTGCTGGGTCGAAATCGTGCGACCAAAATTTAATCCAACACAAAAAGCAAGATACCCTTGTGAAGTACCAATTCACACAAGTTCAACGAATTAAACAATGTTTGACTTCATTAAGTAAAGTGTTGGATTTAATTGTTTGTAGTTTGCTTAAAGTGACAACTTCAAAAGGTTACAGCCTACTGAAAAGAGAAGGAAAATCAGGTTGTAAAGAGAAGAGGCTATTTATAGGGAATTAGATTTAAATATTTTTGTTAGATATTTTATTATTATATACATTTATATTCACGTGTATTTTACATCGAATGTTTCACGCTCGCACGACCACATCCATCGTCCGATCGCCACGAATATCGATATTCTAGCTGTATTACAATATTTCGGACTCGATGAAACTCGTTTCATCGAATTCCGAGACTGTTTGCAAAAACACTATTTAAAATTATTTAATTATTAATCAATACACGTTTATATCGCGCACGATCACACAACAACTTCGATTGATAGGAAACTTAAAATCATACAATAATTAATCATTATGAATTTTATAAATTTTGTTTCGTTGAAATATGAGATAGTTTGAAAAATGGTTATTCCCACGTGTTAGTAAAATCGAGCAAATATTCCAAAACTCCAATTATTTGATATTATTAATGTTATCGTTTCCATTTAAACAGAATTTTATATAAGCTACATAATCAATTTAATTTCATATTAAATTCCAGACTCATTTGTTCGAGTAATTTCAACATTTAAATTACTATTTCCCGGTTTAGTTACTTTAAATAACTCGTTTATTTCGAATTCAAGTTATTAAACTATAATTTAATCGCATTCATACTTAAATAAATTAAATATTATAGTACTAGAAATTTGGATCATTACACCTAACGTTCAATCTAGAGCATTCAATTAGTGTGTCCCTCATCCAATGTTTCGATAATGAAAGATCATTGGTGTGTTGGTTTAGTTCTAGTTTTTCTACATTCCATTGACTGTCGATGATAGGTATCCTACGATTACTATCCTTATTTGGTCCTGACCAGCCTCCTTCCAAAGGGAGGCAACTGCCGATAGTCCTAAGGTCATATGCCCAGCCTTCTGGCTACCACATCATAATTGCAACCAAGATATACTCTTAGATGGAACTACAAACCTTCGTCTAGGCATACAATTTCATCTGGTTTCCCTAGAGAACCATCTTAGAGTACTCTCCCATGTCCCATAGAAGTCTCGTACTTCCTTCTAGTTCCGTCAAATATCAAGTTGGATATGCTCCTCTCGTGTCTCCAAACACACGTGATAATCCGCCCCATGGGCTCCTCATCCCAAATACGTACGAACTGGTCCATGCACATCTCATCACTACATTATTAGACCCTGTGTCTAATTTTTAATTACGTGGATATCATCCTAAGGTCATCTACCCATCCTTTTGGCTTCCACATCATAATTGCAGCCAAGATATACTCTTAGATGGAACTGCAGACCTTCCTTTGGGCATATGGCTTCATCCGGTTTCCTCAGAGGGCCTTCTAAGAGCACGTACCCTCCTACATCCCATAAAAGTCTCATACTTCCATCCAGTCCCATCGAATAACAAGTTAGACGTGCTCCTCTTGTGTCTCTAGACACCGCGATGATCCGCCCGTTGGGCTCTACATCCAAATACGTATGAACTGGTCCAAGTGCATCTTGTCATTACTTTATTAGGCCTTATGTCTAATCTTCAATTACGCACTTGTTTTACCTATGCCATTGCTAACTAAGTTAAATATTTACTTGTTTATACTGCATTCAAGTTACTTGTTTATCAGCTTTAGTTGGCCGCTCATTTTCCCTGACCATACTTTACTGTCGGAATGGACCACCTTCCATCCATTTTATTGGCTACTTATTTTCCTCAATCAGTTCTCACTACCGGAACTAACCACTGCTTATTATTATATACACTAAACTTAATTCCTCAATTATAAGTTTATTAATAATAAGTCTACTCTACTCTTTTTCATTTTATTATAACCTTCTGTTATAATATTACCACAATTATAATTGTGGGTTTGCTTATTAAACTTATTTCCCATAATTTAAGTTCATTTATAATAAGCCTCTTACTTTCCATTTCATCTTTTAATTATAATATGTATGTTATAATCCTACTTGTTCCTATGACATATCTACCGATTATATAACATTTCTGTCTTGTATAATTTATTATAAAGTTTGTTTGGCACACATCCCTATTAAGTTTCTAAATTAGGCTCACATCCGGTCCAAAACTTATTATAAATTAGGTCCTTAATTTTCGAAAATTCATCAAAAAAAATATAAAAAATCACATAAATTCGTATTTAATTAAAATACGAAAACATAAAAAAATTCAGTTGAAAAAACCATTGAAAAACACGTTAAAAACAAAAATACAGAAAAACAGCGAAACAACAGTTAATTGCATAACAGTATGCAAAATTTGAATTTCTTGCATTCATCTGTGCAATTATTTCAGTCATGCATCTACGTTGGCTTTCTTGCATACAATCATGCATGTAATACATAATCTTGCAAACAAATACGATATAATTCGTACACATGCAAATCAATTCATATTTATTTGCATACATGCATGCACATATTCAGAATAAATGCACACATGCATGCAACAATCCGCAGGCAAGAATATCAGTTCATTTTTAATTGCATACATGTATGCATGAAAACAGAATACTTCCATACACGCATGCAAGTATTCAGGCAAATTTTCAGTGTAAACAACTTAAGGAATACTTGCATATATGTGTGCAACTATTGGATTTACTTGCATACATGTATCCAACTTTTTGCAAATTTTAGATTTTTTTTAACTTGTCAGCGCATTTTTTTCTTCCAAAAACACGTAAGTCCAATTTCTAGGGACCCGCTTTGTATTTGAAAGATGGAAGGGAGGTCATTTGTATTATGGAAGTTTTTAAGGACGTGAGCCTTATTTTCACTTTATTACAATAAGTTACATTCCCCGTTCATTACATACTTCACGGATTTTCTTATTATTTAACATAACTCTCACGGTTATGACACTAATCTACCTACACCTCTTTGTAAGTTTACACATCTACAGGAAATATTCACATGCCGTATCTAGTCGGTTGCTGGAAATGTACTAGAATCTATTTTCATAATATAAAAAAACTGAGACCCATAATTGCAATATGTTACTCTCTAGTAGATTATTTTTAGATTATTTATCAGTGCGCAATACGACAAAATTCCTATTTCGCACGAACCCACATTATTTCCCTTTTTCTTGCAATTATGTTCTCTGTATTGAACAAGAATTTAATTATGGAAATGTGTCCCTTTTCCATAACCAACTAGTTCTGTCCATTACTAATTTCTCACTTTTTATTAATTTTATTATTTTTTCTCTCTTACCCACTCTTCAATTTCTGTATTTATTCCATTTTAAATCT
This sequence comes from Allium sativum, assembly GCA_030737875.1. NCBI lineage: Eukaryota > Viridiplantae > Streptophyta > Magnoliopsida > Asparagales > Amaryllidaceae > Allium > Allium sativum. The sequence continues at coordinate 18,236 of JASFAX010002498.1, forward strand.
GAAGGGTGATTCTTTACAAATAGTATGAAAAATCTCAGATTTACCCTTTTTCTACAAATTTACTACACATAACCTTAATTATGTCATATCAATCCATGTCACATTTATTTAGTAAGGTTTATCAAGTTTACCTACTTCCAAATTTCCCTTTTATTACGATTTTGGCATAATACATTTATTTAACCCCAAATCATCAAATTTCCCTTTTTTATTACAATTTTGACATAATATATTCATTTAGCCCCAAATCATCAACTTTCCCTCTTTTGTTCATAATTCCAACTAATTTGCGTATAAACATCATTCAATTAATTTGCACCTAACCAAAATTAAATTATTTTGCACATAATTACAATTTGACTAATTTACGCCTAACCATAATTCAATTATTCTATGCATAACCATGATTCAATTTAAAATTGCAAATTCCAACGTAAAAGGGGAAAAGAAGGATGATATAATATTTAATTAACTTTACAGGAATCAAAATATACCATATACAATTATATGAAAAATATAATTCAAATCCACTTATTTGATAGCTCTCCAATTCTAAATCTGATTCTGATATGACATTCGTTGGTTCTCTAATTCGAGTTTCACACAAACGGAAAATCTGAGCACTGATAGCCTGATCTACAGCCTTTCATCTTCAGATCTTGAATCAAAAATTCAAAAACTAACATATATATTTTCTAAAGAGTTTGGAGGGGAAAAGAAAATAGTAGAACTCTAGCGCTCTCTCAGAAAATATGAGTTGGAGGCTAGTCCCTGTTAGTTTATTTATAGTTTCTCAAAAGAACCACATCCCTCCGATTGATAAATGTTCTTATTAACATTTATATCTCTTGACTATTTATTATTATTTCCAGTTTTTTACGTGCGTTCAAACGTATAAATAAACATGCGTAGTCATTTTCTCTCTGCTTTCAAATTCCTAAGTATTTAGTTCCTCTAATTTTCTGAACATTATTATTCTCTTAATGTTTTTAATTTATTCTTTTCCATTTCTTTGCCCACCGGTTTCAAGTTTAATGCTTATTTAGTATGCACATAAATTTCTTTGAACGTTGCTTTCAATGTTATTCTCTAGTTTCCTGTTTTGTCCGGATTTTAAATTTAAATGCTTGTTATATATCATATTAATGCGTACGTTAAATTCTTGTAATCTATGCTTGTTTATTCTTTTATGACAGTTATACAAAACATTTAACTGCATTTCTAGTTTTTACTAAATTTTCTTCTATTCTCAACACGTAATGAATTGCAGTTTCAAATGTGTTCATTATTGAAATTAATATGCGTGCATATATATATATATATATATATATATATATATATATATTCTTGAAATAACTATATCGTTGTATATTTACATGCACTTGCTTCATTTGTTTTGAATTAAAACACTACTTAAATAATGTCATTTAGATTCCTTTTTTATTGCATGATTTTATTCTATTTATGTCGCGCGTTGTTATTCAAAGAAATGTTGCAATTTGACATTAATTGTTTTCCTTTTCTAGCACACATCAAATTCCAATTTTGAACATGCTTATTACTAAAAGTTTATATTTATTAAATGGTTAAGCCTATTAATATGTTAATAACCTTTTGTTATTTTAAATTCAAGCACACATTGTTTATATAATTAATGAACGTATCATTTATTTCATTCTTTCTTCATTTCTTTTTATTTAACTATATATACATACTATAGTGCATTTAGTTTACGTACTGACAACTTTATATTTATTGCACAATTTGTAGCATACATTCATTTTCCAATTTCAAACGCACACTCTTTTATAATTATTTTGATAATTTTGTTCATCTTTATTATTTAAAAATGTGAAGTGTTATAGTAAGCCTTCCCCATTGGCCACGACCAAGCTAAGACGCCCGACTGGCCTTTCTCCTCCACTAGCCCACGAGCTCTGTCCCGTGCTAGACTTCACCACATTCCATAACCCATTCACGTTTGAGATCCCGCACTGCCCTAGTCCACTTATGATGTTAGCAAAACCCACACCTTGTGTTTGCAGCTGATCAACATAGAAATATGTTATTTTATGCACCTATATTTTGTCTTTTTGTATATAAATAAATATTACGTTGGGTGTTTTTTTTTACAGATGAGTTGCTCAAGCCTTATGCATCTTTAAATGTGAAGAATGTACATTTTATACATGAAGAATTGCATAGGAAGCTGTCATTGGAGGCTAACTATGTTCACATTGGGCTAGCATACTTGCTCTCGAAAGAGATTGGAAGAAAAGATCTTTGAAAATCTTCTAATGTACACATGGAAAAAGGGATAAGTTAAGGATCATACCACAATCTTTGATGAGGAGGCCCATTTAGATGATTAGGGTTTGCAACTCAGCAATAAATACACATGTATACCCATTGTAAATATGTCCGTTTTCTTCTGTAATTCTTCTACCATTAATCTAGTTTAGTATTCTTATTTTCTCTTTTCTGCATTTTTTTATTTTCTTAGCAATTAGTGATGTCTACAAAATTAGATTTGGTAGAGCACTAGTTATCTTTTTCATTTATTTTCATTATTGGTTGACCGTCTGATTAGGTTCAATGGTAATCCAAATTTTATTCTCCGTTTGTCATTTTATTTCTGCAATTTTAATTTCTGCTTTTTATTTGCTTTTCTAGGTCAAATTGGATTGAATATAGATTTGATTAGAATCAGATCTGTACTCAATTCAATAATAGTTTTATTGCAGTTTTAATTTGTATTGTTTCTCAACCCAACCTCCAAATTTCATCTAGCTTGCCCAAGAAATTATGTAAATAATTTTATTTAATTTTCCCCCCGGTGTTTGACCTGCATACTACGGACCTGTGCGCTTGAAGTAATTTATTTCAGAATTTACGATTTTTTAATCCATAGAAAAGCGTCAAACAATAGCCCTATCCCGAGCATGTCCTCCATTTTTCCTATTCCACTTCTTTGCAACTTATAGAAAGGAAAAGAAAAAAGAAACTAGTTTGTCATTCTCGACATGTCGTGTGTAATAATCCAGAAATTTGAGCCAATTTAAAATTTTTATTTTGACAATTTTAGCGAATTTTGATTATTTTAAATGAATTATTTTAAATAATAACGATGTGAAATTTATTTTGAATAGAATTCGAACGTATATATTATATAGATCATCGTTAGAATATAAATATTTATTTATAATTATAAAAGGAATTGAAAATGGCGCGGTAGTTCGATAATTCGATTTCAAATTTCAAATGAATGTACAGAATTCAAAATAAACCGGAATTTAAAGAAACCAAAAATATTTGAATCTAATTAAGAAAATATTTCCAACGAATCCGAAAAATTGAAATTTCATAGCGGGAATCAAAAGATACGTCCAGTTGAAAATTCAGAATAGTCGTTATGGAATTCTGGCCCTTAAAAATGGAAATTTTGCAAACAACCTCGGATTTCGACGAAACCACTTTTGTTCGATCCATGATGTCAAGTTATTGCTAGATTCCAATTTTCATAATTTTTCGAATCAATATGTGAGCGTGGCAAAGGAAAACGCATTTGACCAGTTTTAGTTGATTTTAATCGACTGAAAAATGACCATTTTTCAAACGGTCTCAGAATTTGACGAAACTAGTTTTGTTAGGACCGTATCGTCAATACGAAGCTAGAAAATATTTTTTGGGAATTTTTCGAGTTAGTAGGTGGCCCCGGTAAATTGAAATGTGCGTTCAAATTGAATATATAGAGTTATATTTGAATTTGGATGAAAACTGATAGAAACAGCCGAACTGGCTTACAAAACATATCCCATTGTGTTTGGAATGGGGGTAATTAGCTAGGGATGACAGTCGGTGGGTTCGATTTTGAGTTCGAATTAAGAAGTTGCTTTTTGGGTTGATTAAATATTAAATAAATATAAAAAAATCTTTTCTCCCTCTTTAACCCCCTCCCCTTTTGCCGTTGACTTCAAACAGAAAATCAAAAAGAAAATAAGAAAACCCTAAAACTAAAACCGTCGATCCTCCCTTATCCCTTGCCGTTCGCCGCCGCTCGTCGGAGACCCGGCGCCACCACGACGTCCAACCCCCTCCCCATCCGTTCCCTCTCTCCTGCTTCCCCCTATCTCGAGTGACGCGCGCAAGCATCTGACCGCACCTACCTCGAGCGACGCGTCCAAGCCCAGACCCCGACGCAGCGACACCCCACTGCTTCCTCCAGCGATTGAAGATACCCCCCTCCCTTCCAAAAATCGAATGCAAGTGAGTTTTCAGTTTGGTTTATATAAAATTCCGATTTTTGTTTATATAAAACTCTGATTTTTTATGGTGATGAAGTTTAGATTTTTGTAGCGATGAAGCTTAAATTTTTTTATATGAGAAAAGATTAAATTTTTATATTAAAAGGGTTTGATTTTTGATTTGAAAAAGATTAGATCTTGGAAAAAAATAAAGGCGATATATTTTTATAAAGAAGAAAGGCTAGATTTTATATATAACAAAGATCATATTTTTATATAGTGAAAGATCATATTTTTATATTAGTAAAAGAATAATAATATGATTTTTATATAAAGAGAATAAAAATGTGATTTTTATAGCGATGAAATAAAAATTCGATCTTTCTATATGAAATAGAAATATAAAAATACAATTTTTATATAGCATGAAGCGTCGAAGAAAATATATGAAGTAGAAATAAAAATATGATTTTTATTTATTAGAACAAAGCAATAAAAATATAATTTTTATTCTGAACAGCGTAAAAAGGACTACATTGGAATTTCAGACAGATCCAGACGGTTCAGCGGTTCAAAAATAAAGCACGGCGGAGTGGAACGCTCAGTGAAAACTTCTCACTTTTAATTTATTTCTAGTTGAAATATATACTAGGATGCAGATGGTGTTTAGTAGCACCCGACACCCGTCGTCCACAGACCATGGACGGCTTGTATGCTTGTTTGTTTGATTTTGATGTGTGGTTGACTGTGTGATGTGATGTGAAATGAAATGAAATATTTATATAGTTAAAATGTTTTATAGTTGAAAATAGAATTTTTAACGTGTATTTGAAATGAAATAAATACAAGCAAATCGGACGATTTGTTTATATACACACATTTGACTGATATTGATTGGGACGATAAATTTTACACATCCCCCAACTGCACAAATAAAATCTGTGTTTGATTGTTTGAAAACCCCACACGGGTATTGGGGTGATATATGACATACACTAATCTCAATAATTAGTTGTATGTCGATCGTTTGATTGACAGACTGTTATAAGCGTTGAATATTTATATTTGATGCTTATACAGTGTAGAATGCACGTTGGATGATGGTTGATTATTTGTCATCGTTGATATATACATGCGTTGTATGGAAATCCGTAGAAATAAAATCTATGGTAATTGATTAAGCCTCATTCTAGTTTCAAAATAGAATATTTGAATAGAAATATTTGAATAGAAATATTTGAAATAGTATATTAGAAATAGAAATATTTGAATAGAAATATTTGAAATAGAATATTTGAAATAGAAATATTTGAATAGAAATATTTGAAACAGAATATTTGAAATAGAAATATAAAAAGCCGGGTTGATTAGATTGACGCCATTTTGACGTGAACGATATTTATATCGATTATATTCGTTTTTATAATGAATATTGAAAAGTGATTTAAAAATCGAATATTTTGAAATGAAATTCAAATTAAATTGAATTAAAACGAATTAGAATTTGAATTGAAGTGAAATGAATTAGAATTTGAATTGAAGTGAAACAAATTAGAATTCGAATTGGATTTAAAATGAATTCGAATTGAAATCAAATTGGATTGAAAATAGAATGAATTCGAATTGAAATTGAATAGAATTGAATTCGAATTGAAATTGAATAGAAATGAATTCGAATTGAAATTGAATTGAATTGAAAACGAACTGAAATTGAATAAAAATCGATTTGAATTGAAATCAATTTGAAATGAATTTAAAACGAAATTATAAGAAAAAATTCAATTTTGATTTGAATTTGTAATGAAGTTGAAATCGTTTTGAAAACGAATTTAAAACGATTTATATAATACGTTTTAAAAGGAAATCGATAAAGTATATATTATATATATTATATATATATATAATATATTGGCCTGAATAGAACGCGCCGCGCTGCGGTAGTTCGTGAATTTCGACCTTGACTTTGAATGGATATTGCGGGAGATCCGACCGTCGGATTCTCCTAAAACCAGAACCGTTGGGTTCGTATCGAAAAGAGCTTTCTAACGAATATTAGAAATTAGAAATCTAACAGTTGGATTTGGAATTATGTCCAAATCAAATTTGGAAAAGGTCGCTGTAAGTGCAGTTCGATGGCCGTTGATGGAAATCGACTGTACGGGCCTTAATAAAATTATTAAAAATAGCAATAATTTGTGTAAAATCATAAGAAATGATTTGGGAAGAATTGGGATGAAAAACTCCATATTTGAAAAGATAAAATATAGATTTTTATCGAAATAAACTAGTTTTGAACTAGAATCATAGCTCTATTTATTTTTAAAATAAATAAAGTGGATTTGAAATGGTTTTAAAAGTAACCAGAACTTCCAATAATTGAATTGGAATGCATTTGAATCGAAATTGTCTTTGGAATATTTCGATGTTGGATTTCGTGATTATACAGATAGCGTTATGGAAATTTGAAAGATATATTTATATCGTTATCTCCAATACGATATTTGTTGGTCGTAGAATTTGATATTGAATATAAGACAATATATTTTCTATTTAGAGCCTTGTATTTAATATCAAACGTGATTTGGGTTTGTCGTGAATGGTGTCTTCATTAACACTGTTCTTAAGCCCAGTCGAGAAAAAGATTAAATCTTTTTATTTAGATTTAATGAAGTGTACCAATTAAATAATATTTAATTGGTATTGATTTTTGGGTTTATCGTGAACAGTGTTTTAAATGATACTGATTCTTTAACCCAGTTAAAGATTAGAAGTAAGTGGAGTTTTAATGAATCTTTAATTAGATTGAAATGATCGAGAATGGAGTATCACCAGTTTTACTCCGGGAGGTAGTTAAATCTTTAATTAGATTTGAACGTGAAATGGTAATTGAATTTACCGATAACACCGTGGTGTTAGATATGAAGTACGACCAGTTTTACTTCATGGGATAAATAGGTTGGGATTGGGAAATAAAATAAATAATTACTTCGGTGTGGTTCGCTAATCCCGACTAGTTTGAAGTGATATTGAAAGGAAGATTAAAGAATAAATTTAAAATAATTTATCTTTGATAAAATTAATGGGAACCTTTCCCTAAGAATGTGAAATTTAGAAACTAATTGTAGGTTAGCTAAGAAGAATGGTTTCCTGGGTATTGATCTGATGTTGGTTTTGGCCTTTGGGGTTAATATTTGGAGAATTATTCTCTTGTTAATTTACGGTTAGTGACTGATGAATTGGAATGAGGCATATGTTGTGTTTGTGTAACACTTGTATATTATATACGTGAGTTATTCAGAAAGACCAGGTTTATCCCATTCTGAATAACTAATTCGACGTGGTGTCGAAGATGAAGACGGTGGTTGAAGACCGGAGGTCTTCACGTCGTTTGGATAATTACTGGTGATCTTGATTGGGCCGTACACCCAAAAGGAGGGAATCAGTTGGTGATCGTCCAGACGTACTTGGAGATCGATGGATATGCAAGGTACAAGGTGCCTCCAGTTTCGTTCAGACCCAGAACGGACTTGTAAATGGACTGTGTATCTGACATTGGATATCATCCTGTGTGATTGATAAATATCGGTTGCATGGAGTGGTTTGCCTGTGTGGCATGCTAAGATGCAAATGATCAAGGCTTCTGTTGAAAAGCAGAGTCTTGTGGTTGATGATCAAAGCACGGCCTGTGTGGCATAGCTTTGTGTAGCGTTGATTCGCGAGCCTCACACCCCGGTGGTGAACCAAAAACAGGAGAGGACCTCGGGGGGACATGCATTTCTTTCTATCTAGAAGTGACGTCAGTGGTTTTACACGCCCTGACGAGTTTGACTTATGTGGTTGTTGCTGTTGCGAGGCGCCTCGGTTTGATCAGACGATCCGGGTCCGATGGAGTCATTTGTTGGCTAACTTACGCCCCAAAGGGCGGGGAAACGCAGTGTTCAGGAATTATGATCCACATTGGTGGACCGGCCATGTCGCTCCAAGGGGAAGTTGCGGCTATTCCTGAGGCTCGGGCTAGACAGTCTCGAATCGGTAGAGGACTATCTTTTGCCTCAGTTCACAGACGGAAATCCAATTTCCAAATACGTGACTTCGCGGTTTTGATTGTAGAGCCTAGTATAGCGACATGATATATGGTACCCATGCCGTCTATGATTGATACTTGTGATTTAAAGTTGTTTTATACACAATGCACTTCTAATAGTATCAAATGATTTGTTTTAAACGTACCAAACATGTTTGGCTATTATAAGGGAAAACCCTATCCCCCGGCTTGCGTTGCATTATGTGATAGGACCCGGGTCTTATAATAGCTTCATTTTTCCAAAAAGCATTGCGTTGTTTTGTTATATGCACTGGTATTCTTGGGAGGAAACACGTTCCGTGTTATACGGCGTGATCCCTTGAAATATCTGATTTAAAGTAAAGTTTTAAATAACTGTTTTAGTTCTCACATCAGTCTCATGACTGAGCTGGAGTTTATTGTTTTAACCTATACTCTTGGTGCCCTTATTTTGACACGCGCAGCTAGTAGTTTTGGTCTTGCAGATTTATGTTCACAGGATCCTGATTTACAGCTGGAACGATACTCGGAAAGCTCTGTATCCGTGTATTACTTCTAGTTGTGTATTGTATTATTTTCCATTGCTATGTAATTTATTGTAATCTCTGATATTTTCTGTTGTGTAATATTTGTTTATACTCTGTATATTCTTGTATTCTGATGGAATTGTTGTAATATACAATGAAATGTTCTTTCGTCTGCGTTCTATTTTGTCGTGTTCTCAAAACAATCAGGCGTTTCAAACAGTCTTGATCGGTTTAGCAACTGATTCGGATCGAGCGAAATTCCTTTTCGTAACATCGTGCCTTATTACCATGCCTTGCTTACAGCTCCAAATCATTGCCTTGTTCTGTGTCCATGTTGTACCATGCTTGATTCGCTATTGACTCGAGTCTCGAAGTTAGTTAGTTCATATCCATCTTATTTCATTTCATAATTTGTCTTAATTTCAAAAGCCATAAAAAAATGAACAATCATTCATGACGAATATCTTAGGCTAGTACAACTCTTGAAATATTGATACAATCATGCTAATATTAACCGTTATATTATTGCATATGTTATGCGATATCGAATACGATATGTGCACATGAATTGATGTGATATATTTGTTATGATTTTTTATCACACTACAAGTTCCTGATTGACATGATATAATATGATAGGAAAAATCACTATTATTCGAAATGATACATACCCGAACAATTACATCATTATGACACTGATTTGGAATATGGGCTGAAATGATATACACCTAGAATTAAAAACACCACGGGTTGAATTGATACATTTTTAAATTACTTGACCATATGATAGAAATTATATACGGGTATTGTTGGTTGATAAAATTATTTTTCAAATTTTTATAATTATGTTTTAATTTAAACAAATTGATTTAGAAATATAATTCAAATATTTAAGTTTAAATTAATGTTTGAAATATTTAACTTGAAGTTAGTAATTTAAATTTGATTGATTTATTGAAAAGTTTTAATATGACTTTCATATTAAATTTGTTGTTAAAAGTTAATTTATCAATTTAATTAATATTTTTAAAATTTAAATTTAACATTTCATTTAATTTAAAAGATTTCATTTAGCTAATTTAATATAATATAAAATTAATTTATTTTAATAATTTAATTTGAAATTTTTAATTAAATATAAAGATTTATTTAGCTTCAAAGTTTTACTCTAGTGATTTAATTAAATTAAGTTAAATTAAATTTCATTTAAAGATTTAATCTAATATAATAACTTTAATAAGTCTAATTTAAAGAAAATATTTAATTATAAAATTTAAATTTGTTAAAATTATTTGAATGAAAAGAATTGATTAGATATAAAGATTTAAATTGATATAAAAAAATTTAAAGCTTTATTTATTGAATTCATTTGAAAATAAAAATTGAAATTAGAAGAATATGATTTAAGTAGTAAAATATAATGATCAAACTTTGAATATTGTTTTAAACAAACATAACAAAATGAAATGAATTTTTAATTTAAGTTAAAAATCGAATTGAAGTAAATGGTTAGAATTGAAATCAAGTTGTGAACTAATTTAAGCTCTTTGTTTAAGCTAGGAATTTATATTGTTTTAAGTTTAGGTTGTTTTGAACTGAAATTAGGAATCCAAATAAAGGTTAAGTCGAATTTTGGAAATGTTATTATTTGGTTTTGGATTGCATTATTATATATAAATTATTTTTAAATTAGTATTATTTTATGTTAAAATATTTTGTAAAACTAATTTTCCTTTTTACTATTTATTTTTATAACTACAATATATTTTATAACTATTTAATTTATACTACTTTATCTATTTAATAATTTATAACTATTTTAATTAAACTATTTCATATATTTAATTTAATTATTACAATTTTTTATAAAACTATTTTATATTAAATTTAACTTTTATATATTTTGATAACTATTTTTAATTAAAATATTATATGTATTTTAACTATTTTTAAATAAAAGTATATTTCCAATCAAGGTCGTCTATGTCCAAATATCGAAAATAAAATTTTGATGGATACTGATATTTGCGATATGGAGAACTAAAATCGAAATGTGGATTTCGATAATGAACCATTTTTATAATATGAGGTTTGAAATTGAAACTAGATCAAAAATTAATTTGATTTGAGTAATGATAAATAAAATCAATATTTGAAGTTGACTGATTCATGGCATTGAAATACAATTTATTTAAAAATAAATTGTCATGGTATAAAATAAGCGTTTTGTTATTAAAGAGGCCTGGGCTGGATTAATGATAAATAAAATCAATATTTGAAGTTGACTGATTCATGGCATTGAAATACAATTTATTTAAAAATAAATTGTCATGTTATAAAATAAGCGTTTTGTTATTAAAGAGGCCTGGGCTGGATATTGTTACGCTCTTTGCCAATATCGAGAACCACTTTAACGACTGTGCATGTGCTGAAGAATCCAAAACGAAGTACGATGGATTTGGCGAATGCTAATGGAATGAAGTAAGAGAACAATCATGGATAACCTCTTAACCTTTAGATCATAACCAAAATGACCAAAACATAAGCCATAACCAAACTGTTAGCCTACTTTGTAGACTAGGCAACACAAAGTCAAGAAACTAACCATTGAAGAGTATTTCAAGTTATAAGACTCCGGTTCGGATCGGAAGGAAACACCACAATTCAGATTGATAGCAGCATATCGGTTCGGATCGGGTAGAATTCTCTGTTCGGATCGGATGTCTCTTACTGGATAAATTGGCAAAGCATCTCTGTTCGGATCGGAAGGCCAATAAATCTCAAGTGGGTCGGAAAGCCATCTGCTTGCCACGGCGCTGGAGCGGAGCGGAGTATGATTAGAGAAGGAGAGACGTCCAGGCTACTCCGGTTTGGATCGGGTATTCCGATCCGAGCCCCCAACCTGCACGTCTCCGACCCGCACCCATGATCCAGGAAAATCTCCTATGAAATCGCCTGGAGAACCGGACCGGATATGACTAATTCCTACCCCTAACGTCCGTCTCTTTGATGTGTTGTCAGCTTGATAGTCCATCCGAACCCGAAGAGAGTGCGATGGATGACACGTGTTCCGACCCGGATTGAATCTCAGGCAAATTCACACCTATAAATACCCCATCTAGAGACAAAGAGAAGGATTTTTTTCAGCACTTTTGAGAATCCAAGTACCTCCATCATCCGAATTCCTTTACTCCCGGAAAATCCAAACCATCTTTCATTTCTTGTTTTAATCATTTGAGTGAACAAAAGTGAGTTGTGAGTGAATCTTACATTGCCTTTGTAACTGAATTACCGAATATAGTTAGAACTAAGTGGACGTAGGCATTTCTTCGCCGAACCACTATAAATCTTGTGTGTTCATTTTTATTTCTGTTTTATTTTATCTTGTTTCTAATCAATTTGGGTGTTAGAACCACATTTGGGTCTAACATTTTGGTGCTTTCACTGAGAATCCTCATCTAAATTCTTTATTTTCCGGGATCTCTTTCTACTTTTTGGACCGTTGAGTTCAAAGAAGTGAATCCTTAAGTTTCTCCACTTTTTTACATTCGTTGAAGCAATTGTCAAAGACTAATGACCAAAGGAAAAGGCAAGGAAGTTCAGTCTGTTCAAGGAAATGGAGCTGGCGAAGATCAGCAACATGCTGTTGTAACAAGGTCTCGGGGGCAGAGTTCAGCAGCAGGAAGAATCAATGCAGGAAATCCGAACCGACAGCAAGGGGAGAGCTCCGATCCGATCCGGGTAGGGGACTCCGAAGCAGTGCACTCCCCCAGTCTGAACCGACCCAACTTGCTCGCTGCACACCGATCCGACCAGGCACCCCAGCTCCGATCCGACCCGACTTCCTACCTCCGATCCGACCCGATGCTTGGTGAAGCTGGAACATCTACTCGAGTCCCCGCGAATGCTCCAATTCCAGCTGCCAGGGTTGGAGACCAGGTCAATCCATCTGCTCCCATCACTCAAGGAGATTTCTCGCGCTTGCTTGATATGCTTGAGAGCACGAGGGAAGCTATGAGAGTTCATGAGCGCACCAATCTCATGATGCAGGAAAATATGAGGCTCATGAGTTGGGAAATCAATGAGCTCCGCCGGCAAAGAACTCCATCACCGGTTCGTCACACACCCGTAGATCAATCTTCATCTTCCGAGGAAGAGAGGCCCCGTGAACGAAGGCCACTTGAACGACCTCAGAACGTGGAGCAGCTAACGTTTGGATCTTTAGGATCTCGCGAGGATATCGCACGAGCATTAGGAAACGATAGCCCTACTCGGGGGCAAAGACTCCAGTCCCCTCTTCCCGAGATCGACCGGGAACACAGGGAAAGGAATCGAGTAGAGGCAGCTCGAAGAAGAAGGGCATCTCCAGAGCAAGAGCCCCGAAGGAACTCGGACACTAGGGCCATGGAACCTGAGCAGCCCCTAACTAGTGCCGATGTGCAGGCAATGGTTCGCCGAATTATGTCCGAGAGCCGGAATTATACGAATGAAGACTATGGCATTGAGCGAAGCCATACACCGTTCACTGATGATATCCTAGATTTCCAGTTTCCCCGACGCTTTAACTTACCGCAGATGGACAAATACAACGGAAGGACTGATCCGGGACAGCATTTGATGCGGTATTCGTGGCTCATGAACGCCGCTGCTGCCCCTGATGAAGTAAAGTGCAAAGCATTCCCAATCTACCTGGAAGATGTGGCATTGTTCTGGTTTACCCGGCTTCCTCCTCGTTCAATTTCTAATTACAAAGAACTAAGCGAGCGTTTCATGAACCAGTTTCGACTACATGCCCGCAAGTCCAAGAGTGTCATTGAATTGTCAAGGATCAAACAGGCACCAGGGGAATCTTTAAGGGCATATCTAGATCGTTTTAACCAAGCTGTAACTGAGGTCAGTGACCCGCATGAGCCCACTATTCTAATGGCATTGAAGGAAGGAGTCGATCCTGAATCTGAATTTGGAGACTACCTTTCTGGGAAGACACCCCCCACAAGGGCGATATTCTACGAAAAAGCCGATATTTATCTAAGACGAGAAGAGGCCCGGGCAAACCGGAAGAGAAAGTCTGAGATAGCTTCAAAGGAGAATGTGCAGAGTAATATTGCCGTGAATCAGTCTAGGGAAAGTTCTGGCAAGGTCGAAGTAAATGTAGGAAACAAGGGTGGAAACAGCAATACTGGAAACGGGGGAAACAACAACAACCGTAATTCGAACGGCAACAGGAGAAACAGAAATAGGGGAAGCGACCCTAACAAAAGGCCCCGATTCCAAAACTACGAGAACTATACACCATTGAATGACACCCTGGAAAATATTTACCTGGATACATACAACGTGTTGCAGTATAAAAGACCGCCACCTCGTGATTCGACCGAGAAAGAAATGGCGACAGGGAAATTTTGCTTATTTCACGGAACACATGGACATTCGACCAATGAGTGTCGACATTTGAGGGATGTAATTGAAAAGCTGCTGCGTGAAGGAAAGTTGGATGAGTACAAGGTTGCCCCGAGGGACAGGGGGCAAGGAGAGCAGGCTCCAAAACAGATTCTACCTGCTCCTAAGCCTACCACGCAGAAGAAAGGTAAAGGGATCGTCATCAACTCCATAGTAGGTGAACCTCACCCGGCAATCCGAAGTTTTAGGTCAATGGACCAATATGTGAATGCTGCCAAGCATCTGGATGTGAAAGAAGGTGACGATTTGGAAGATGTCACCCCCATAAAACAACAAAAAACCATGTTCGATGACGTGGTATTTCGCAGCCGAGACAATACGGGGATACAATCTCCCACCAATGATCCGTTGGTTATTACTACCACTATTGGGCCGGCCTTGGTCCATAAGGTATTAGTAGACAACGGAAGTTCCGTTAATATTTTGTTCAAGAAGTCATTTGATCAGATGAAACTTGAGCCCGAAGATCTGAAACCTTGTGAAGGATGGATTAGAGGCTTCAACGGAGCGACGACAGCTCCCATGGGATATATAGAGTTGCCCGTGACCCTAGGGCAAGGAGAACGTAGAAGAGTGCGAATGCTTCAGTTTGTAGTACTGGACGTAGATTCGCCATATAACGCATTTTTAGGGAGACCTGCCCTCGCTGAATTTAGAGTTTGTATTGCCCCTTGGTGCTTGTTACTAAAGTTCCCAACCGAAGCCGGAACTGGAGTAATAAGAGGGGATCAGGTCTCTGGACGGGCCTGCTATGTGGCCGAACTGAAGATGTTGATGAAAGGAGTAAATGCTGAGAGTAAGGATGCCTCATCTCCCTCAAAGGGGGACTCGGCATAGCAATTAGAGAGATTGAACCCAAGGGAGTTGCCCAAAGGAACGCCTGAAGACCTGGATCCTAGAAAAGACGAGGAACCAGAGGCTAGAAATGCAACTCCTAATGAAGCGACAGTGGAAATTCCTGTTGATAAAGCTGATCCGACGAAAGTTTTGAAGATTGGTTCCCAATTGGATCCACGTCGTGCTGAAGAACTGACGGACTTCTTGAAGGCAAACTTAGATGTGTTCGCCTGGACCCATGCTGACATGTGTGGGATATTGCCTTCCATTATCAGTCACAAACTGAATGTAAATCCGAAGCATCCGCCTGTGAAGCAAAAGAGACGCATGCTGGGCCCAGAGAGGTCGGCTGCTCTCAAAGAGGAAGTAGAGAAATTGAAGCAAAATGGATTTATTCGAGATTCGACTTATCCCGACTGGATATCGAATCCTGTCTTGGTAAAGAAGCCAAACGGAAAGTGGCGAACTTGTATTGACTTTTCAGATTTAAATAAGGCTTGCCCAAAAGATAGTTTCCCACTTCCCAGGATTGACCAGCTTGTAGACTCGACAGCAGGTCATGAACTTCTCTCTTTCATGGATGCATACTCTAGATACAATCAAATTCCTATGCATGTGCCAGACCAAGAGCATACAAGTTTCATTACGAATTTGGGATTATATTGTTATGTTGTAATGCCGTTCGGATTAAAAAACGCTGGAGCTACTTATCAGCGGTTGGTAAATAGAATGTTTTATGATCAGATAGGAAAAACTATGGAAGTTTATGTGGATGATATGCTTGTTAAATCAAAGCAGTCCTCCAGTCATACGCAAGACTTAGCAGAAATGTTTGGTATCTTGCGAAAATACCGTATGAAATTGAATCCTTTAAAATGTTCATTTGGAGTGGCGTCGGGAAAGTTCCTTGGCTTCATTGTGAGTTCCCGAGGAATTGAGATCAACCCTAGCCAGATAGCGGCGATTAGAAATATCAAAGAACCAAGGAAAATTAAAGACGTCCAAAGTCTGGCAGGGAAGGTAGCGGCGCTAAGTAGATTCATCTCCAAAGCCACCGATAAATGTGTTCCATTTTTTGATTTGATAAAAAGGGGAAAGAAGAACTTCCAGTGGACTCCCGATTGTGTCGAGGCTTTTCAAAATCTGTTAGAGCTGTTAGAGAAACCGCCAATCTTATCAAAGCCCGTAGATCACGAAGAACTATTTGTTTATCTAGCAGTCTCGGCTCACGCTGTCAGCACAGTTCTGGTTCGAGAAGAAGACAAAGTACAAAGGCCAGTATACTATGTGAGTAAGAAATTAGCAGCGGCAGAGCGCAACTACCCAAAGATCGAGAAGCTCGCTTACAGCCTCCTGATTGCATCCCGAAAACTTCGTCACTACTTCCAAGCCCATCCAATAACCATATACACCGATCAGCCGTTAAGACAGGTGTTGCAGAGACCCGAAGCGTCGGGAAGGTTGATTAAATGGAACATAGAACTAAGCCAGTTTGATTTGAATTTTCAACCACGAAAGTCAATCAGGGGGCAAGCTCTAGCAGACTTTATTGCGGAGTTCACCATTCCAGAGGAAGAAATAATCAATGACCGAGTGGTTAAATCCGAGGATAAGCTAGAGATGAATCCGTGGAAATTATATACAGATGGAGCTAAAAATAACCGAAGATCCGGAGCTGGAATTGTCTTAGTCACTCCGGAGGGACGGTCGTTACATTACGCCCTGCGATTAGAATTTTCGGCAACAAACAATGACTCTGAGTATGAAGCCCTGATTGCCGGGCTGAAACTCGCTAAAGACCTCGGAGTAAAAGTGATGGACATATTTTGTGACTCTAAGATTGTTGTTTGTCAAGTGCGAGAGGAGTTCGCGGCTCGAGGACCTCGACTTGTTGCTTACCTCAAGAAAGTGAAAGAGCTATTAAGTAGCTTAGAACGGTACAACATAACACATATTCCCAGAGTAGAAAACCAGAAAGCGGATAGATTAGCAAAGTTGGCTAGTTCCGACAATCCAGAAGAGATTGAGGTAATTCCGATTGAAACGTTGGAATCGCCAAGCTTTGAGTCAATGGAAATTGAATTCGTTCATGAAGCGGAATCAGAGAAGGAGTCATGGATGACTCCAATCAAGAGTTTTCTTAAGAATGGGACTCTCCCATCGAAGAAAAGTGAGAAAAGAGCTGTAGTTCGCAAAGCTGCCAGATATGTTATGCAAGACGATACCCTCTATAGACAGGGATTTTCTATGCCCCTGTTACGATGTATCGCACACGACGACATCAAGCGTGTACTGAAAGAAGTGCACGAAGGTGAGTGTGGAGATCATACAGGAGGTCAAACTTTAGCAAAGAAAATATTGTGGTATGGATACTTCTGGCCTACGATTAACAAAGATGCAGCTGATTATTCACGACGCTGCGATAAGTGCCAGAGGTTCGCCAAAATCCCCAAGGCACCGTCAACTCAGCTTAAATCGATGGTGAGTCCTTGGCCATTTGCCACATGGGGAATCGATATCATTAGAATTTTACCGATTGCTAAAGGGGGAGCTAAGTATGCCATAGTAGCCGTGGATTATTTCACAAAGTGGGTGGAAGCTGAACCCTTGACTAAGATCACCACAAGAAAGGTGATAAGTTTTGTGGTCCGAAATATTATATGCCGATTCGGGATCCCAAGGACGATTATTACCGACAACGGGACCCAATTTGATAGCACTGAATTCAGAAACTTTTGCCAGAAATATAAGATAGACAAACGATATACTGCAGTTGCCTATCCACAATCTAATGGGCAAGTAGAGGCAATAAACAAGGTAATAAAATCCATCCTCAAGAAGCGATTAGAGCGTGCAAAGGCAAAATGGGTTGATGAATTGCCCCTAGCTTTGTGGGCATATCGAACAACGTTTAAAACGGCTACCGGTCATACCCCTTTCTCTCTCTCCTTTGGCTCAGAAGCAGTAATTCCAGTTGAACTGGAAGTTCCTTCCCACAGGGTTACGTATTATGACCCGATGACGAATCGGGCACTTTTACTTGAGTCTCTTGATGAAGTCGAAGAGAAGAGGGACGAAGCAGACTTGCGTGCAGCAAGACATCGGCGTCAGATGGCGCGCTATTATGACAAAAAAGTTCGCCTCAGAACTTTTGAACCAGGAGATTTGGTGCTAAAGAGAGTTTTTCCATCTCTTCCTCACCTCGGCCCAAAATGGGAAGGACCCTTTGTCATCCAACGGAAACTTGATAAAGGAACATTCAAGTTAACGACCGTAGATGGCGAAGAAGTCCCTCGAGCATGGAATGCCCAACACTTAATGCGATATTTGGATTAGAAATGCTATACTTTTTGCTGTTCTTCCTGTAAACTCTGTAATAAGGCACGACTTGCCTTTGGAAAATATGACGATATGAATAAAGGACTATAAAGTGGATGTAGGCTATGACTTAGCTGAACCACTATAAAATATTGTGTGTTATTTACTTTTATGCATTTACATTCGTTAGTTGTTCTGTTGTGATTATAAAATACAGGATAACTTAGAGCCTAAAAAGGTTGAAACAGTTTGGGCATAAAAAGAAGCACAATGATTATTTGTGCAATAAGACATAAAAGAATGAGAAAACGACATTGTGAACTCTAACTCTCCAGAGAAAGAGAGAGAGTATAAAAGCGTCTCAAACTGAGCGCTGAAAAGGAAATTCTATTCTGAACTCTAACTTTCCAGAGAGAAAGAGAGTATAAAGGCGTCTCCGATCGAGCGCCGAGAAAGAAATCTTTTCCCGTTGAACGACCGGGGGATAAACAAATAGCTGAACTCGAACTCTAACTCTCGAGAGAATGAGAGGGAGTATAAAAGAAATGCCAGGAAAAACAACAGGTGTTGATGACCCAGGAAATGCTATCCCGTTAGAGAATCGGGAGCATTCAGATTGCATGGTTAAGCACTGAATAACTTGTGTAGACTGACTGGGGACACATACACATAACTCCCCTCTCCACAACTTTGTTTCATAACTATAGATATGCATTTTTACATAAGTGCAGAACTGCTAACAAATAAACATTGCAGAAAGTGAATTATTTTTATTTACAAATGAATGAATTTGTACAGGGAAATAACTGAAAAAGAAAGTGCGGAAGCTGCAGGTGTAGCAGCACTTATTGATTTACAAAGATGCTGAAAAGATACAGGAGAACCCACTATTTGGGTTTGGGATGAGCCTTTGATTTCTTGGCAGCTTTTTCCGCATCTTTTGCTTCCCTCTCGGCTTCAGTCAAGATTCGCTTTGATTTCTTTTTCCCTGAAGGTGTAGTACTGGAGCTGGCAGACTTCTTCCCGGAGGGCTGGGCACTGGAATCAAGAGAAGATTTTTTAGCAAGTTCTTCGGTAATAGATCTAGTTGAGAGCTTAACGACTAACCTTGAACCTGCATCCACAACTGCGAGGGGCTTGAGGACCTCAGGATCTAACTCTTCAGCTTTTGATTGCAAGCGCTTGTCTTGATCAGCCTTCATGGCCGCCAAGGTAATGTCATCGGCGCTTTTTGACTCCCCGGTTATTGTAACCTCTGGATCCTCATCATGCCCTTCGTCTCCTCCGTCGTCTTTTAGAGCTGCAATCATTTCTTCATCATGGGGAGTAGTGACCTTAGTTGGCTCACTTCTTTCCCCCAGGTCTATTGAAGCAGCCTTGTCTTCCCCTTCTTTGACCCTATCAGCGGGCTTTGTCCCAGTGGTAGTTCCTTGAACAACATCTGTCTTCGCGGAGGATTCAACGCCTACAAAATGAGAAACATCGGTTATCAACTCAGGCAAGAGCAAAGGATTTCTCATCGAACGTTCAGTCATGTAGCCAAAGGTAGTAGTAGCCTTGACAAATTGAGGAGAAAAGATAGGGATACCTTCTGAAGACTTTTCAGCGGGGGTGACTACTACCTCTGGGGTTATTTCAGGAATGGGAGATAGTAAAGTTGTTCGGGGAATTCCCGGGTTTTCGGGATCATACCCTTCTACTTCAGGAGTTACAGGAGCAGAAGAAGAGGAACCAGCTTCAGGAATGGTTTTCTGTTTAGACTTCCGCCTCTCTTCTTCCATGGCCTCAGCAATTAGGCGGCGCCCTTCAGCTAGGCGCTCCGGCTCGTCGTCTCTCAAATATTTCTCCATCAGCTTATCTTCATCGAGGGAATCAACCTTAAGCTCTTCTTTTTCCCACTCGACGATTTGATTCCACACATGAACCAAAGTGGATGGATAGTCCTCGATCCAGGAAATGTTTCGACGACGAATAATGTGCGCGAAGAATTCGATCATTAGCTCGTCGAAGCCCTGAATATCGGCCTCCGCCTCTGATAATTGTTTGCGGGTTTCCTCCGCAGATTTAATAGCGCATTCCACATTGCCTTCAGCCAGAGCAGCCCTGTTTTCCGCCTCTAACAATTTTGAAGCCAAGTCAGCGTTTTTCTTTTCTAACTCAGCACTCCTTTTCGCTAACTCGGCGTTTTTCTGCTCAAGCTCAGCATAAGCGAGACGTGTCTTAGCAGCCTCTGATTTGGCTTCGTCAGCTTGCTTCTTCAACTCGGAACGTTCCTGAGTGTGGGATTCTAGCAAATCATGATAGCGCTTTTGCATGTCCTCAAACTGTTGTTTGAAGTTAGAAGCGTTCTTCTGAGCGATAGCTAGTTGAGCTTGAGTATCTTCTAAATTTTTTCCTAAGGTTTTTAGGGCCTTAGCATCTTCCTCTGCAGTTTTGTGCATTGAGTCAGCATTTGTCATTAGCGTGCGGATGATTCTAGAAAGAGTGCGGGAATACTTGAACATTTCGGTATATTGTTTTTCCACCAAATCAATCTTTGCTCTGGCCTCCTCTGCCCAATTAGAAGAAATAGGTTCAAGGGAAGGTAGAAAGGTCAGAGTCTCGAAGTAGTGCTCGGGAAATTGCTCCTTTAAATATGCCAGCCTTACGGCGGTTCCCGCATCTGGTGGAGGAGGGGCGAGGATTGTTAGTTCAGTGTCCCTTCCTGAAGAAGATTCTGTAGAACCCTTGTCTGTCCGAGGTCGCTTAGTAGCAGGGACTTTTTGCTTACTTCTAGACCCAGTTTCCTTTGGAGGTGTTTTCTCTCTACTCCGCTTTTCATGGGAGGAAGTGGAATCCCTAGATTGTGGTCTATCCTCCTCCCTACGACCTTGATAGCTTTTGTATTTTTCTTGTTCCGGTCGAACTGGTGAGCGGGAGCGTGAGGATCGAGATCGATAAGGATCATAGGGTCTTCTTTCCTCCCTGCCGCGGTCATCCCGGCGGTTATATTCGGCATCCTGGGGAGGATTGGACATGCTGCGGCGAAGCTTTCTTATATCATAAGAGGATCGAGACATTGTACCTGCACGATAAGTTAAACGAAGTTTAGAATCAACGGATCCATGGAAAAAGAAGTGCAATGAATGCTAGTGCTACGGTGCAAAGTGCATCCTATGTGGTGTGTGTGTCCCCCCAACCAACCCGAGTCTGAAGCTAGACTGGTGCGGGCAGGCTCTTTGGCCTTAGCAGGAGTAGTCTCTTCAGAAGAAGTGAAGACTAAAGGGTCCTTTCTGAAATCTTCTGAAGTATATATAGTCTCGGGTAAGGGGAGATCCCCCAAACCCTGAAATATGTGCTCGTCGGTGCTAGGAACATCCCCTTCGGAAGCGTGAAGTGGCGACCCTTGGGGAGATTTTGATTTGTCTACCGAGGTAGTTTCCTCGGGGGCAATATACCCTTCACGATGTTTTTTGGCCAGATTAGCCAGTTCATCATCTTGAGTGGAAGAGGGAGAGGGTGAAGTTTGAAGAGAAGCTGCAGGAATTCCCGAGCCTTCTCCTATTTCTGGAACTGTTTCCACTGGAGGAATATATGCATAAGGGACCGTCCCATGACCGATGCTACGGAAAACGGATAGCAGCCCGTGAAAATGAAGGTACTCATCTTTAAGAACCTCGTCAATAGTAAGGAATTTTTGGTCGCCATTGAGGAGACGGTGCATTCGATCAAAGAACGCTTGGTCTGATACCTGTTTGGGATTGTCGACTGCAAATAAAAAGGAAAACAGGTCAGGGTGATGATTCAAGTGTATAGAGTCCAAGGTCAGAAAATCAGTGCTTTACTTGATTTTGTCCATCTTCTGGCGCATCCAGACTGTTGCTTTATATAGAACCACTCTAGTCTGGAATCTCCAGCTTTGCTGCTAAACGGCGTAGAGATTATCTTCCTCTTTGGGACCGACTCAAAGTAACAGAAAGAAGGGGTTTCTCTAGTCCGATGTTTGAAATTATAGAAGAAATGAACATCGTCAAACGTAAGCTCCACGCCTAGAATTTCACGATATGCTATGAATAAGGTATGCAGGTAGGCATATGAATTGGGATGCAGCTGCATGGGGGCAATCCGCATTTGTCTTAAGAAGTCGACGATGAAAGGCGAGAATGGAGGAATGGTGCCAACCATGCACATCAGACGAGTGACCGTCATATATCCTTCTGGAGGGTTATGGGGACGATCAGAACGTGAGGGCACTAAAGTGTCTCTCTTCATTATTCCATACTTCAAGCAAATTCTCACGAGTCGGTCATTGTCAATTGTTGATTCTACGGAATCTGGAGGTGATTCCAATATAATGGCTGAGTCAAATTCATCGGGTGCTCGATTGTCACCAATCCCTCCTTCCTCCTCAAAGCCTAGGGAAACTTCATTTTCTGAAGACATTTCATCGCTTTCCCGATGACCAACTCCGTAATCCGGACCCTCGCTGTCCCATTCTGGGTCAGATGAAGAAGATATATCCTCGAGAGTGGTTTTGTTGGAAGTTTCTGGAGCTTCTTTCCTCTCAGCTAAACGAGAAGAGCGTCTGGGCCTCATTGTCATGGAACTATTGAAGAAGCAATAGCACGGATTAGAGTGAATTATCCCGTGTCCCCTTTTTGTGTATGTGTGTGAACTAAAGTGTGTGCAACAAATGTGGGAAATACAAAATAGAAGTACAGCAATGCAAGACGAAGCTTTAAAAAGAAAGTAATAGTCAGAGTTGTGCTTGATTCTCGTTTATGTTCGCAAGGCACTATCCTAACTGTTCGCGAAGCATATTCGTCCAGAGTAAGCATTAGTTGAATTAATTGGGTAGTCTTTATGTGCCAAGTTTGATATGTTCGGTTCGGTTCGGATATACGTATGATGGCTGGCTCAATACAAACACAGATAGTAATCAGTTCGGATGCGTTATTAGAGCAGGGCCAGTTCAAGACAAGGGAAGCAATGGGTTCGGAAGCAAGACTGATCTGATCGGATCGGATGGCCCGATCCGAACCGAACTAGCACCACTCAACCGATCCATTTACTTCAACCTTCACTTCTCCGACCCGAACCGACGTTTTCTGTCCTCCCTGTCTTTCTAAAGTGTGTAACCCGGACCGACCCCTTATCCTACTTCTTCCTTTCCGCTCCTCCGTCTTCTACCCGAACCGACTTCAGTTGGTCACCACGCTCCTCGTCTTCTTCCTCTTTCCCCCCTTTCTCACAAACAGGTCCATGTTATCACCAAAGCTATCGTCAAGGGCAGAAATTTGCCCTCTCCAGCTTCGCAACGCCTCGAAGCGACGGCGCGTCCACCAGTAACGATGTGGAGTTCAAGCGAAGCCTGTGGCTAAACCGTCCCAATCCAACACAAATTGAAATCAAGAGCAATTACTATGAAGCTATTCGAGATTAAAGAGCTACCTACGTGTTCGAGTTAAGAAATCTACGAGGGATAGTTTCAGAATATTCGAGTTTCTGATATTTTCAATACTTAGGTCCGAGCGGCAATAGAAACGAAGAAGGAAGGAATGAAGACGGTGATGGGTTTATATAAAGAATAGTGTTGACTCCTCGTCTCCCTATTTTGTCTCGCCCGCTCGGACCGGAGTGGAAGCCCAGTAGCACAACTCTCTCTGAAGGCCCAATGTTTAAGAAATAAATCCACGAATACGCTTCGGATCGGAATCCGAACCGAGTGGGGACTTCACATGTTGATTTAGCATCCGACTCGAATTGAAGAGAAGGAGAGTAAAGGAGGAGCATACCTGCAAGAAGCATTACATGGCGAGATAAGTTCCCAAATTTGCTCAGAAATGAAGAAAATGTGTTCGGGTCGGACGCCGAACCGAACAGAAATCTGTGCATTACTCTTGACAATTCTGGTTAAACGACATCAAAGCACGCTTTGTACAACGAAAGCATCCTTTGAGGGGGCAAAATGTTAGCCTACTTTGTAGACTAGGCAACACAAAGTCAAGAAACTAACCATTGAAGAGTATTTCAAGTTATAAGACTCCGGTTCGGATCGGAAGGAAACACCACAATTCAGATTGATAGCAGCATATCGGTTCGGATCGGGTAGAATTCTCTGTTCGGATCGGATGTCTCTTACTGGATAAATTGGCAAAGCATCTCTGTTCGGATCGGAAGGCCAATAAATCTCAAGTGGGTCGGAAAGCCATCTGCTTGCCACGGCGCTGGAGCGGAGCGGAGTATGATTAGAGAAGGAGAGACGTCCAGGCTACTCCGGTTCGGATCGGGTATTCCGATCCGAGCCCCCAACCTGCACGTCTCCGACCCGCACCCATGATCCAGGAAAATCTCCTATGAAATCGCCTGGAGAACCGGACCGGATATGACTAATTCCTACCCCTAACGTCCGTCTCTTTGATGTGTTGTCAGCTTGATAGTCCATCCGAACCCGAAGAGAGTGCGATGGATGACACGTGTTCCGACCCGGATTGAATCTCAGGCAAATTCACACCTATAAATACCCCATCTAGAGACAAAGAGAAGGATTTTTTTCAGCACTTTTGAGAATCCAAGTACCTCCATCATCCGAATTCCTTTACTCCCGGAAAATCCAAACCATCTTTCATTTCTTGTTTTAATCATTTGAGTGAACAAAAGTGAGTTGTGAGTGAATCTTACATTGCCTTTGTAACTGAATTACTGAATATAGTTAGAACTAAGTGGACGTAGGCATTTCTTCGCCGAACCACTATAAATCTTGTGTGTTCATTTTTATTTCTGTTTTATTTTATCTTGTTTCTAATCAATTTGGGTGTTAGAACCACATTTGGGTCTAACACAAACCAAATGAGTTACTTCTCCGATCGGACATATTTCTTCAATTACTATCTCAATTCTTCGGTTTGTATTGATTTTATTTGGTGCACATTCTTAATTATAGGAGTGTTGTTCGAGGTGAGCAGTAGTTGGGGTGCGTTACCACCAGTTCAGTTCCACAATTTGGTAGAATCCCACCTCGGGTATCACCTAGGGGCCTATTAATATTATCCCGATCGAGCCCACTACAACTTTGGTTTGTGTTGTAGATATGGAGGGCCTTTTGAAATCATCAGTTTACGATAGGTTTATGGTACTACATAGACTACAATGCTTATAAAAACGTGTTAAGGTTAAAATATAACTCCTTAACGCTATTTTCAGTAACATAGTTCAATGATAGACATTATTATAATAGTGTATTGCATTATCCGTAAATAGATTAACTGATCCTTAAAGGATGGTGGCCCCAAACATCCTTTAAGTTACTTGTACCATTTACTTGAACTTTTCACTTGAGTTGATTTACCTGTATAAGAATGTTATTCCCGACTCTAGTGTTTTGTTTTACTTTAAGCTTGGGTCAGCGTGAGCACAAAAGATTCGAGATTAACCTTTCGGAGCTGAAGACTTGCTGAAGATCATATCCAGCTATTTTCAATTATTTTTCTACTTAGATATCTTGTATTGAAATTGTGCGTATTAGACTTCCGCTGCATTTAATTCTGTAACTCTAATTCATATTTTATTGGAAGCTTCATGAACTACTTATGAATTATTTTATCCCGCTACGAGATTGCTGTAATATTCTATGTCTAAGATTATGTAATTTTATTATTATTAAACTCCATACTAATAAAAATCTTTCATCTTAAACGATTTGGGTTAGACATGAATGGTTTCATTATCGACTTGAATCGCTTGAAATGGCAAGTTCTCATAGGAAAAAAGTTCAAGTTATTACTCAAAAAACAAGAATAAAATAAAATTTGATTTACATATAAATTTTGAGAATACAAAATAATTCAACCTTGCCTATAGTAGATTTTAAAATAATAATTCTTTTATGGTGCCCAAATATTTATAAGTCAAGTAACCACTTATGAAAAAAATAAGGAAATAAAATCATAATCTCATGAAATGGAAAAGAAAACTTGAACTAAAGGAGATAAACTCATAATCTCATCAAAACTTTTAATTAACCTTAGTGTAATAAAACAAAATAATAAGACGAACACTAAAATAAAGGGAAAGACATATAAAATATTAAATTTATCAATCAATCTCAATCAAATTAGAGGTCCTTTGGATGTCTTTGTTAATATTCCTATAAAACAATGGTAGTGAAAGTAAAATAGAAATAAAATCACCATAAAAATATGTGTATATTAGCAAATAATTTAAGATAAAGGCGATGTGAAGAATTATTAATGAATTAATTTAAATTCTAATCAAGATTAAAAAAAATCAATCAAAGGGTTTTGAAAATGATCACTTCATTAAAACTATTGAACATGGGAAAAAGTAAAGTATATATAAAAATAGTCATATTGAAAATAAAGAAAAGAGTAAAGAACCATTCGTATAATACAAAGGAGAAATAAATGCAGCGTTATTGCAGATGGAAATAAGAATACTATAAAGGGAAACATATTAAAAAATGAAGAAGTATATGCTATAAAGATAAGATTTTACACTCAAAATAACATTTATAAACCCATTAACCTAGCACAAACAAATAAGCAAAATCATAATCCTTTCAAAATAAAAATCATAAAAAGACATAACTCTATACATAAATCCCAAAGAAAAGATGTAATTTTGAAATAATGATAATAAATTCGACATTTAATCAAATGAAAACAAAAACAAAATGCAACTTAAATGTTTAAATCGAACTTGATTAATCCAGTCAACCAAGACTTTTTAGGGACTTTCAACCAATAATATTGAAAGCAATGTGGAAACATAATGCAATACATCTGTAATTTAAGATGATTGGAAAGTAAAATATCGATGATTCAAATTCTAGTTAGAATAAAAAAGTTCAAAAGACGATCAAAATTTATCTATCGAAGTTACCATGGAAAGAAAATCATAACCATTTACCTGTAACAAAAAAGATATGATTGAAGCTACTTCTTTAAAGTATGATTTCTGTTAATTCGATTTTTCCAACCATGATACCATTACTTGAAGCTTAAGAAATGTTTATTTAATA